>MQUG01003425.1:0-159821 GCA_007213375.1 Steinernema feltiae
GCGCTCCGCGCCTCGATCTGTAGGACGCTTTTTCAGATCGGCGCTTCGCGGCTCGCAATCACCTCAGCCATCTATTCTCACCGCTGCGAGTAAATGTTTCACTCCTGTTTTACTTTCACTCCTAAATGTTTCTTGCGCTTTACGCAACGCAAGAGGATCGGGGGATGCTGCGTGGCGGAGCAATTGAAATCGACCAATCGGCCGAAGAAGCTTCAGTTTTGAGTTCCTGTTTTCCAGACATCTTCATCCCTCTGTAAACTCAGACGTCTCGGAGTTTTCATGCGAGATGACTCGCACCTCTGCTCTGCGCAATTCATTCGTTCTGAAGTCAAAAACGGTCGTATGAAGGATGATCTCCTCGGTCCCAAGCCACGTTTTCGTCGCAGCACGAGTTCGGAAGTCGACGGCAGAGAATCGCAACTTTGCGATTCGCGCGAGAGGCAAAGATCTTCTCGTCGAATGCGAAAAGACGATCAAGTCGTTTCCGTTCGAAGCCGTTTTCGACCAGGAATCCACACAGGTGCGTTCTGGAGTGATTTTGTCGGTTTTGAGATTGCGATTGCAGAGAGAAGTGTTCGACGTGGTTGCGAAACCGATCATTGACGGGTGCGTTAACGACGGCTTCCATGGCACTGTGATGGCCTACGGACAGACCGGTAGTGGGAAGACGTACACCATGTGGGGTCCCAGCGCTGGGCCGCAAGGACTCATTCCGCTCTCCGTCGGATATCTCTTCGATGTGCTTTCGGTAAGACGCTAAACCGCAGACGATTTTGAAATCTTTGTTTTCAGAGGAGGAATTTGCAGTCATTCGAGCTGAATTTCTCGCTTTTGGAGATCTACAACGACGAAATGTTCGATTTGTTCAACGTGAATGGAAGGAAGCTCAAGATTCGCTCCAGTGGCGATTCGACGTACGCTGAAGGGCTGAAAGAGTACACTGCGCACTCGAAAGATGAGCTGCTGAGCGTAAGATGCGATTTCTGTTCAGATTTTTTGAATCGATGTTATTCAGACGGTTGAGAAGGCGTGGAACAATCGGCGCGTGTTGGCTACGAAGGCGAATGTGGTGTCGTCGCGGAGTCACGTCGTCTTCTCCCTTCGCATCGTGCAGTCGGTCGGCGACTCTTTCACAAAGTCAACGCGGACAACTCGATTGAATCTCGTCGATTTGGCCGGATCGGAGCGTCAGAAAGACGCCGACACCAAGGGCACAGCGCTGAAGGAGGCCGGATCCATCAATCAGTCGCTCCACGTGCTCGGGAAAGTCGTGCGATGTCTCGCAAAAGGATCCGACACGAACAAGGCGCCCTACAGAGAGTCCAAGCTGACGTACCTTCTGCAAGATTCGCTCGGAGGAACTGCAAAATCTGCGATTCTCATTCAGTTGCGCCTGATAAGCGGTATGGAGGTGCATGTGCCACAGATCGGCGTGATTGTGCGTTTCAGATATCTAGAGAACAGCTGTTCCACTCTCAGCTTCGGCGACATGGTTCGATCTGTGAAGAACACGGTGGTCGCGAACGAGAAGAAGACCGAAGTGGACGTTGAGAAGCTGCTTGAACGGCTGCATGCGGAAACAGCCCAACGCATTCAGATCCAGAAGCAGCTTGACGTGATGGAAAAGGAGAACCAGATGCTGCACAAGAAGATCGATGATGTGGTGCTTCAGGTGTGAACAATAAAGCCCTGTAATCTCCAGATCGTCTCTTTGTTTCAGAACCGACATTTGCAGGAAAATATGAGGATGATGCAGGGTTTGCCCTCCAACCTAACTTTCTCCGAATCCTTCGTACGAGCGCCGTTCGATTGCACTCAAGCGAATGAGCTGAAGGACTCTGGAAGCCACGAAATGGACATTCCGATTGAGGAGATGGAAGAAAGCGAATACCAGTCGGCCAGTGAAGACTTATCTATGGTACGGTGCCTCCCACCCACGCATTTCCACAAGCTGCTTGCTTATTTCAGGACGATTCTTCGTTGATTCATTCGATTTCCCTATCGTACTCCATTGACGACGATTCCATCGAGGTATGCGACGCTCTCTTCCGGAGCTTTCAGTGATTCTCTTCTAGGAAAGGAAAGATTTATCCGACTTCACATTCACATCTCCTCCTCCAGAGCAAGCGAGTTTTTCTCAAATCACCGCCAGCCCAATGGAAGAGAACGACAAGAACAAGCAGCTAGAGAAGTCGTTGGAAAATCTGAGTATGCGAAGCAATTTGCCGGTTAATTTGGTTGGAAAAAGTCGTCGTCGAGCCATGCATCTCGCGTAGATCAACGCGCTTGCGGTCAATAAAACGATTTTTTAGTCATCAGATGGCTTTGTTGGTTTAAGGGATCGGAGATGGAGTGCCGTCCGCTGCTACCACATGCTGTTTGTTTGCGTAGCGCCATGTTGGGCATGCGACGTTGCCGAATCTTAATGGGCTTTGTCTCCGGGCGCCTCGGAGAGAAATCGCGGGCCGAAGTGCTCTCCGCCTCGGCAGAGATAATACCACTTGAGAAAGGCGATACTCGCTTTATCTGCTGTGCACTTTGCTTTTCGCCTTCCGCGCCCTGTGCGTTCCCACAGTCGTCGTCCTTTGGATACAAAAACGCGCCGCCGTCGGCGATCTCCGCTGGCGAATAAACAAAGCGCGCGGAAGGGTCGGAAGTTCGCGGGCTCATAAACAAATCCGATTGATGTACCAAGTGGGCGCTGTTGCAAAAAACGGAATTAATTGATCGGATGGAAGGTGATCGGCGGCGAAGTGGAAGCGCGGGAGAGGCAGGCGGGCGAATCCGAGTTCTCGAAGAGTAGCGAGACATTCGATATGCGCGTAAACATCAAAGAGGGAACAATAGAAGCGAACAGACGATGAAGAACGCGGCGACAGCTACGAGGTGCGAAGTACTCTTCAATCGAGCGGGTTACGGTAGCGAGCGAGCGATGGCGGGAGAAGCGCGTCTGGCAACCTGCCCGAGGATCGTGAAGTGGCTTACAATTAGAGCGAAGTGACCTCACCGTGTTTGAGTTGAGCTAACACGCGACCAGATGGGGCGACGACACGCGAACGCGCCTTTGTAACACCTGGTTGACGGACGCCTGTTTGCGAAGTTCAATGTAGCTGACGAGCGCGAGTGCTCGATCGGTGGAGGTGGGGGTGAGGGGTTTCGAAGTGGAGAGGAATCGGGGAGCATTTAAGTAGAATGCGGAATGGTAGCGCGTGAATTCAACGACTCAACCGATGATTAGAATTGATTAAGCCAACTGATTCAGTCATCCGTATTGCTTAGAAGAACGCGTCGCAACGATCGACAAGCGAAAACAAAGAAATTGCGCTGGCAGATCGCTGCAATCAGCAATCGCATCGCCTGCGTCGAGAATGGATTCCGGAGTCGAGATTCCTTCTCCGGCGCAGCGGAGATGCTGATCAGTCGACGACAGAACCGACCGTTCTCCGCAAAGTACACCTCTCCTTCTAATCGAATTCCGCGCCTCGCAACTTGTTTTTGCGTCTCGCAGTATCCATTTCCACTTTCCATTCAATCCAGCATCGGCCATGGATCGTCTTACGTCCCAATCCCGACCATCAGCCATATAGCTACCGTAATCCGCTTGTTCCGCAACCACTAGAGCAGTTGTCGGGCGACGCAACGGCTCCGCCCTCCGTCGTCGCTCCCCGTGCGGCCCGCCTCGCAGCACACGGATGGAATTTCATCTTCGGAGAGAGTATTCCATTACCTTCGAGCGCTCGCCCACTACTCCCTCTCTTCTCGTCTGCGCCTCTCACCTATCCGACTCGGAATGCCAGCCACGTCCGTTTATCACCACCATCCGACCGGTGGTGTCAATTCAACCCTGAACAAGTAAGTGTAACTGTACACCGGGCGCATGCATGCGAGAGGATCGCATTAAATTTCGAACTGTCCAACCGGGGAGTCCAGTCCAGGCATCTCAACTTACATGGGAGGGTGCTGGCATCGATTTCACCTTGCGCGGCCGCGTGAAATCTTATCATACAACAGGGTATCAAGTTTGTGAACTCCCTCTCGGTTTTTCACTCCACTCGCTCACCCATTCACCCATCTTTCAGACCCTTCGTCTCGTTCTCCAATGGCGCCGACCTTTGCGACTACAAATACAGGTGAGAAGGACTTCTTGGCCCTGATCCCTCATCGTCTCCCTCTTTAGCATCGCGAACGACTTTCCCTACAGCGCCGAACACGCCGCCTGCGTGTGCGATGCGCTCTCCAACGAAGTCGACAAACTCGTAAGGCGCAGGGGAATTTTAGGCTCTAATCATTCGTTTTAGGCGTCGTTCATCTCGAAGATGCCCCAGCACGAGGAGTACAACCGCAATGAGATCGTGCTGAAGTCGCGGGCGGTCGTCTGTTACAGCCGGAAGAACTTCAAGGAGCTCTACAACATCCTCGAGAACAACAACTTCTCCTCCATCTACCACCCGGAGCTGCAGGCGCTGTGGCTCGAAGCGCACTATAAAGAGGCAGAGACAATGCGAAATCGTCCGCTCGGCGCCGTGGGGAAGTACCGTATCCGTCGTAAACATCCTCTGCCTAATGGCATTTGGGACGGCGAGGAGACGAGCTACTGCTTCAGGGTAAATACGCGTCGCTCGCTCGAATTACGCAATTGGTGGATCGTTTAGGAGAAGTCCCGTCAACTGCTGAAGGACGCCTATCGCACCAACCAATATCCGTCGCCCAAGGAGAAGAAGGAGCTCGCGAACAAGACGCAACTGACCGTAACCCAAGTGTCCAACTGGTTCAAGAACCGCCGACAGCGTGACCGGGCGGCCGAAAGCCGTGACAAGTAAGTGCCGACCGTTCTCCGTCCAACTTTCTGCTGTTTGCGTGCGCGTTGCACAACCGAGTGGTCACCAAATATTGCGCGATTATGCAAACAGACCGGAAGTCTCTAATGAGTGACCTTTCAGGGGATCCGGAGGTGACACGAAAGGCGACTCCGACTCAAGCGACTACGACGATCCGCTCGAGGTGAAGCCGACCATCGAAGTCCCGCAGCCCCGGCGCTCCATCCGTCGTTCGACTTTTCCTCCTTCGATCCAGCCTCATACCACGCGCAGCCCATGGGTTACCTACAGCCCATGGGTTACCTACAGCCGACGGTGATGGACACGCTTCAGAATGGCGCGCAACAGTATCAGAGTTTATGAATGGAATAGATGTGGTTGGGTCACATCAGCGATCTCAGAGAACCATTTCCGATGGATCAAAGTGTATAAATAGTACAAGTTTTTGCGGCGTCTCCTGTAATTTATAAAAGTGTTAGTTGTAATAAATCCCTTCCTCCAAATCTGATTCCGTGTTTGCGTATTCGCAACCCAAATCCTGAAAATGTCCTGGTGGGGAGGTTGCACTACGAAACGACCGCCACTCATACCGCCGCCGTTCAGCCAGCTCGATCACTGACTTTGGAACGGTCTCGATGTCGATCCGCCGGTTATTGGAAAAGAAAGTTTTATGTTAGATATAAAAATAGAAAGAAATATATACACGCGATTAAACTAAAGAAAACCTATTCACCAAGTCGGTGAAATCCACAACTGATCGCACTGAAGACAAAATAGCTCTCCCAACCGAATTGACCTTGGCAATCACTTTCCTGATTCGACTTGTCTTTTTTGGAGTATTCTCTGGAGGAGGTCCCATCGCAATTTTCTGAGGCATGGCAGGCTCGCCAACGGCCGTTGACGTCGAAGCAACAGGATCGGAAATAGCTACAGCAGTGTCAAGCGAAGGTGTTCCCAATGTATTGTCTTGAGACAATTGATCTTGACTCCATTTGTCAACCAGACGTTGACTCAAACACATGTATCCCTTGATTGCTAGCTTCTTGGCGTCCATTGCATTCTGACGTTCCATTCTCTAAAATTCCGATTTCATGTTAAGCTTGTTCCATAAACAAAAAATCCAACCGTCTTTCTCCTCACAGCAGCCGACATTACTTTGTTCTTGGTCCATGCAGCAGGTGAATCTGGAGATTCTTCGCGACCATAATCATCGTCACGAGGAGTTAACAGATTGCCATGTTCATCGCAAACTGGAATCGTCGGTTGCTGTTGGGGATGCACTTCCGCAGACGTCTACAAGTACACATGTATACCAGCCACTCACTTGCGTTTACCGTAAAAATCGTCGGAATGTTGAAACTTTTGCAGCTAGTTGAGGTCGATGGCTGACATTCATCGAAAACATCTTTTTCAAGTTTCGCAATTGCGCCGTTCGTCTCTTCGAGCCAGGTATCCAGTGGATGTCTTCCGTCTTCCTGTGCTTGCTTTGTAGGCGAATCGAAGAAGAGTTCAGATGAGGAAACGGTGATAACTGGAATCTCGAAATGAAGCGCCAACCTCAAAGGATGTGATAGATCAGCAATCCATTCAACTCCCGAAGCAGAAGATGCAGCAATCATTTCTTTGACGGTCGAAGTAGATTTGTTAGGCTTGACTTCAGGGGGACTGACTCTTCTGTGTGTAGAAGCCAAGTCCAGCGTGTTAGGGCGAGCTCGGCGATGTGGCGGTTGAGAACTTTCACTCTCTTCTCGTCTACGACCAACATTGAAACTACGTCCAAATGAAGATGGCGCCTCGGCATCTGGGGTTGTAGCCAGTGATCCATTGAACGAAGCTTCGATTTCTCGAAACTTCTGCGGATTCAAACCACCACGGCGTGAAATGTGCCGCAAGCGACGTGCGAGTTGGATGGCACGCTCTTCGTCGGTTGGACTTGGAACTGCAAAGATCTTTTGCAATCTTTGCACAAAGCTGAAACGACTTTAGCTTAGAGCTAACTTTTCAAATGATCGATAGATACCTTGGCGTGCGTTCCAATTTCGGTCTTGCTGCAGAAGGGCGCACAGTTGTGATACTCTTAAGACAATTATTTAATGAAATTGCGAAATCAAGCGGAACTGACCACTGATACGAAGTCGTCTTCTACCCGAATAGCCGGAGTAACGTGACTCATGATCATGATAACGAAAATCCTAAATAGAAAAAAAATAGAAACTGATAAACTGGAATCGAAGCGACAACACGGAATGACTTAAACAACGAAATGGACACGAAACAAATCAATTCGCGACTGCACTGCGCGCGCAGCAATTTTAGTCACGGAGTATTAAAAACATTCGCCACCGGCACTGACGCCAACGATTGTACGGCGTTTGCTTTTACAACCTCACGAAACTGCAAACCTCTCACGCTACGGAACAAATTGACTTGTGCGCTGTGATGCCCTGGCGCAGTACTGCCGCGGCGCTCTTATATCGTTCCGATTTCAGGGCGCCGAAAGTCATACCTACCACTTATTAGCGAAAACTCACGAGTCTGTCAAATGGAAGTTAAATACCGCAGCTTTTGAGACGACTGAATGTGATAACGCGAAAAACCAAATGAAAAGTACGAAGTAAGATCTAACGTAATTGCATCGCGCTGCAGCTTTGAATTCAACAGTGAAAAAGGATGCCGGTTGCGTGCGCAGAAAGCGTTTATCAAATTCACTAGGCATCAGCGTTGCAATGAGTTGTTACTGATTGGCTGCGCAGGTCACAAACGATGGGTGCCGCGAAAGAAAAAAATTGGATAAGACGAAAGGATGTTCATCGAATAGTGTACTAAACAAAGCCCGCGTTTCGATTCTAGAATGGTCTCACTCAGAGAGCGCCCAGCCATCTGACATCGACAACCGACAGAATCCACTAGGGAATCCTGCTGCTCGTGTAAATTCAGGGTCCGACGCTCAAGAACGCTGGATTCGTGTCGGGATCACGCGCAACCAAGGTCTCGATGCCTACACAAAAACTACTTTACAAAAACTACTACAAAAACAAAAACGCTCAAAAACTAACCCAGGTCTAAGCGCACAGTTAGCGCAAATCCATTCTGTCAATTAATCGGAACCCATTTCACAAACACCGTCACAAACGGAACGAATGGCAAATGCAGACTTGCGTGCTCGACACGCCGTTCATTCATTCATCTACAGGAGATTCCGAATCAACCAGTCGACAGTCGTGATTGCTTGAAAGTCGGTCGTTCGAGGTTTGTTTGCGGCCTCCTCGCGACCCTTCTGACCGTCATTTTCAGTTTGACTGTTCGATCGCGGTCTTCTCTTCCGAATGCCTCGTTTCGCTGAGCCGATGGTGCCGAATTCGCGTCTTCTCGTTCGATTCCGTGTGCGCCTCAAGAAGTTCGTTCTCGGCTTTTTTGCTCCTCTTCTCATTTTTCTCATTTAGGCGCAACAAAGAAAGCGATTCGGACGATTCTTCCAGCAAATCTTCGAGTCTTTCGTCCTCATCCGCAATGTGGGAATTCTGTGAAATTAACTTTCATCGTTGAAAATTTCAGAAAAGGAAACGACACCTCGAAGAGCAAAACAGCCGCCGATTGTAGGGAACAACTCCGCAAGCGATGCATGGACGGTAAGACGGCGCATAGACGACGCACTCGAAAATCTACTTTTCAGACTATCGGAAGATCATGGAAACGATCGAAGCATCGGAAAACTTTCTGCGCCGTGCAAAGGAAGGAAGCGGCAGCGCATTCGCAGGAGAGAAGGATTTCCTCACTTCCCGCGCTTCGCTCTCCGCCTCTTCGCAGCAATCGCGATCTCTCTCGGCCGAACTGAATCTCCTCAACGGGAAGCCAACGAGATCGAAGCGAAAGAAATTAATGGCGCTAGGCGCGAACTCGTCGCGACGTTTGAAGAAGCGCTCCCCGATCCGTGGAGATTCTGCGAAACTTGTAAAAGCTCCGCGTAAGCCGCGTGCAGATCCGCCATCGTCGATTCTCGTCGCAAACTCCGATGATCCAACAAAGAAGCACCGTAAGTCGCAATCTGGAAATGTCGGGAATGACGAATTCTTTAGGCGAGTATTTCGCCGTTCCTTGGAATCTAAGTGACAAGGGTTCTGGAAGTAGTCGAAATTCGACGCGTTCTTCTCCGCTTGACATGTCGGAAAGGGATTCAGTGGCTAGCGCCACAGTAACGGCGACATCTAAAGGAACAACGAACACCACCAGCTGCGTCTGCTCGCGCGCCACTTTAAAGAACTCTCGCTCCAGTGCGTCCTGTTGTTGCTGTTGCGCAGCGAAACCCTGTTGCTACCGGGATTCATCGACTTCGGGATTGTGTTCTGCATCAACGAAATCTGCGTTCAGTTCGCACACGGATGGAGAATCCGCTTCTCGCAAACTGAAATCGCCGCTGAAGAAGAACGCGAATCGTGGAGTACGTTCGCAGCCTGCGCGGAAGAATTCTCCAAAGGTACGTTTCATCTTCAATGTGTTTTCATCCAATCAAACATTGCAGAAAAGTTTCACCGAAGTAACCGAAGTCACGCAGAAAGAAATTGCGATCGAAGTGCAGACTTTGACATCGTCCCCCAACACCCGGTCGCCTTCTACGAACGGTATCTCTGATTCGGAGTTGTCAAAGTCTTCGGTCACAACTGGTTCTTCGATTACGTCTGGATCGACGACCGCTTCCGGTACAGCTGGCTCCAACTCGTCGTCGACGTCGGGCTCTTCTCTTGAAACTTCAACCACATCGGTGTCGAACAACTTGTCCCCTTCTTCTGCTCCATCGACTGAAGCACCGAAACCGGCACTTTCTCCCGCTGAACAGCAAGAACTCAGTTCTTTGTCCGTGGCCACCGCCTCTTTGATTTCAAACGACATGTCAGCCGTGTCGACTGCACTGCGCCCCGATGATCCGCCGAAGAAGGAAAAGAAGTAGGACACTGTAGGAGATTTTTCGGGTCGCGTCAATTCAATTTTATTGTCGAATGCATTTAATTTATTAAAAAATGCGAATAAATATCCTCTGCGCTGTCCGTTCCCCTGTATATTACGATTACGGTATTTGGTTTACACGAAGAGTGTTTCGTCGCGTGTGGTCCTTCGCATTATTTTCGTTTTTCGCGCGTTGCTTTTCAAAAATTCTCCATAAACTCGTGTCGATCTCTCTCTCATCCGTTGCATTGCAGTTTACTCAGAGATGGCATACAATCCTAATCTCAGCGGGTCGAACAGCATTCCTCTCGGCACTCGTGGTGGTGGAGGTGGAAATGGAAGTGGTGGTGGCAGCAGAGGTGGCGGAGCCGCAGACGGAATCGCTACTAACGACCCTTCACTACACTCTTCACATTATGTTGGTGAGTTCATTCTGGGTTTCCGACTCTTCTGAACTGATCGATCGCTTTAGATGTCGCGGGACAAACGATTATGCGACAGTCGGCGAACACGGCATGCAAAAAATGTGGATTTTCTGGACATTTGCCTTACCAATGCCGTAATTTCATCTCTCCTTACACAAATGATCTCATTCCTGAAGTATCCTCAACGAGCTCAGAGTCGGACACATTTGAAACTCCTTTGACAGCGAAGAAAAAGAAATGTAAGTTTGCAAGTAGTCAGCAACGGTTCTAAATGATTTATTTGCAGCGAAAAAAGACAAAAAGGAGAAAAAAGACAAAAAGAAGAAGAAGAAGAAGGATAAGAAGAGAAAGAAGAAGATGGATTCGCGGTCGGATTCCGACACCGAAGACGAGCGAAAACGCAGAAAGAAGGAGAAGAAACGAAAGAAGTCGAAACGTGACGAGCCCAGTTCATCTGACTCTGATTCAGATTCAGAATCCGAGGAAGAGGAAGAGCGGAAACGCAAGAAGAAGGAGAAGAAGGAAAAGGAGAAGAAGCGTAAGAAGACGCATCGTGATGACTCTTTTGATTCGGAATCAGATGATGATGAACGCAAAAAGGAGAGAACGAGGAAACGAAAGTCCAGGAAGCATAGTTCAGATTCTGAATCTGATGAAGACAGGAAGCGGAAGAAGGAGAGGAAATCGAGGAAGCATAGTTCAGATTCCGAATCTAAAGAAGACAGGAAGAAGGAAAGGAAATCGAGGAAACGTAGTTCATCGAGAGGTTCCGATGACCGAAAACAGGAGAATCGAAGTCGACGTCAATCAACTTCTGACTGATTTGTAACTCGTTGTGTGTTGTTTTGTTCATAAAGTCCGCTTGTAACGTCGCGCATCTTCTGATGAAGTGGTTTCGCCGTTTCATATCTTCGTTGTTTTGTTGTTCCGCAATGGACTCAGAATTTAACTCTAAATCCGGCTGCTCTACTTTTTGCGTCGATCGTCCCGTTTTTGCAGAACAAAGAATGAATTCAGCCGAGTTTGAGAAGCTGTGCAAGGATGTTGGTGCCGCTTTACCAACGATCGCTTTCATCGGAGGCGGAAAGATGGCCGCCGCCATTATCAAGGGCCTCGTCTCCTCAGGTTTAACAAATTCGGACGTTGTTAACAATCTACCGATTCTTTTGCAGGCGCTGTTGAGAAGGATTGCGTCGCCATCAGCGTGCTCTCCGAGAAATCTCTTGCGAAGTGGAAGGAAGCCGGATTTAACAACGTTTTCCGCGACAACGACAAGATGCTGTCGCTCTTTGGCTCGGGTTTGGTGTGTTTGGCCATTAAACCGCAGGTCCATCCTATTGTTATGGAGAGTCTTTCCGTAAGAGCGTTCAGTGAAACCAAGCTTATCTTCTCTCTTCTGGCTGGAATCAAGACAGAGGACCTGTTCGCTGACGTACGTCCGCTTCATTGTTATCGCATGATCATTGCAATTAAGCTTTGCAGGTAACCGCGCGCGGATTCGGAGGTCCCGGAGTCATACGCCTGATGCCGAACACGCCGTGCCTTATCCAGCAGGGAACTTCACTAGTTTGCGCCAGTCCTGGAGTGCCCTGTCACCACGTGGAAGTGATCAAGAAGCTAGCGAGCGTTCTGGGATGCTGCGAAGAAGTTCCCGAGAAAACTTTCAACGCGGCAGCGGCGGTTTCTGGCTGCGGGCCCGCATTTATCTATCCGATCATCGAAGCGTTGGCCGATGGCGCTGTGGTCGGTGGACTGCCGCGTGAACTCGCTATGAAGCTGGCTGCTTCCACTGTCGCCGGAGCCGCACATATGGTCATGGAAACGGGTGAACATCCCGGTAAATTAAAGGACGACGTCTGTTCTCCCGGAGGATCAACGATCGCTGGTGTTCGAAGCCTCGAGAAAAGTGGTATGTTTGCCGTTCAGGAGTTTATTACGATTTTAAATCGAATTACATTTAGGCTTGCGCACAGCGTTCATCGAAGCCGTTGTGGCAGCCACTCAGAGAGCCAATGAGTTGGCATGTTTGCCGAAATAAGATTTTTACAGAGATCAATCGAGATTACTCGTTGTCATCGTTGGATTTCCGCTTCGTTGCTGAAACCGAATTGATACTCAGAATCACTTGTAATTGCTATTAAATGTACCTTCCGCGTTAACATTGGCGTATATCTCAGGGTACTTTGTGGCAAGAGCCTGTTTGAAGTAGCGAACGCGTCGGAAAATGGATTCCAGGTCCGCCTTCATTTGGAGCACCGAGGCGCAGCCCGACGTCAGATCCTCTCGCGCCGCCTCGAGGCGTCTTTCTGACAATTCACAGCAATTAGAGAGCATTTCGTTGCTCTTCTCGAAGCGCATTAACCTGTAACGAGGATCGTGTTGTATGCATGGAAGCGGGAAGGATTCTCACGATTTGCGTTGGAGATCGATGATGTCTTCGATTGCGGTTTTGTCGACTTGTGATGTCAGCGCGTCGAGCAGAGGCTCCGGACTTTCGCTCGTCAGAGAGCCATCCGTTGAGGAGAAGACGTCATCAGAAGTCGACGGCGAAATCCCGGGGAACTTGGGTTTCTGTTGGTTGTGCATTTCTGAAACGAACGCGCGGCGGTTCGCAGGTCGCGATTTTCGAAATACGGAGACTCGCTTTTGCTACGGCGTTCAATTGCATCGGTCGGCGTATCGATTTTCGCACTTTTGTCCAATGCGGCCAGCAGCGCATTGAAAACGCAAATCGGTTTTACAACGAATAATTAGGACGGAGGCGAATTTTAGAGAACGAGCAAACGCGATTGCGCTTGAACGAACGTTTGAGTTGTTGGGTTCGACCCGCTTCACGCGATTCAAAATTGTTTATTTACTGAGGCGTTCGAATCGATGTGATTCTCTTCCGCCACTTCATTCCAGCTGTCTCTTCGCGTTATGCTCGTTTCGCTCGTAAATGGTCCCTAAATGGTTTATTCATTTTCAGGAAAGATGGCAGAAAACGGGCGAGCGAAAGGCCGCAATGTTGGAATGCGACCAGGATTTCGTACCGGTCGTGGAAAAAAGATCTACGTGACGATTGTTCACAAAGTACCAGCCGACACACCAGATGCTGAAACACCGATTTCTCCACCTCCAGTCCCAACTCCGATTCCGGTTCAAAAACCTGAAGTTCTTCTATACAGCGATGTGGTATGTTTCTTCCATTAATCGGTTCCGTGGTGCACGCTTTTTTGCTTAGCGCTCTCCAGAATCCGACTAAAAGTGCGAACTGCAATTCATCAGCTTTGCTGGCGTAATTTGCGCCGTTTTAGTCGGGCCCTTCATGTCCCTACGAGTATAATGGAATGGTTTACTACGGTAGCCAAGCAGACAGTAGCTCCTTTCATCCCTCGACTTGTCGCTCATCTCAACGACGCTCGGTACGTGATTCGCTCTTTGAAATTTCTGCTGTTTTCTCTTTTCTTTTTAATTGAACTTGTATTTAGGCTAAACGAACAAAGAAAGTTCTCAAAATCGAGGAACCCGGACCTGATTATGAGAAACCAAAGAAGAAGATCACGGAAGAGGAGCTTGATGCAGCTGCTGGTCAGGTTCTCTTCGATCCCTACCTTTTAGTGAAAATTCTTAACCACGTTACTTCGATGAACGATCGTAAGAACGTCGAGTTGACGTGTCAGTTTTTCAAAGAAGTGAGCCGAGGAACGTTATTCCAGCCAGGGTACTACGGAAAGATCATCGAATGCTGTTTCATGGTGGGTTTCCACTTCATTTTCACTGATATTCTGTTCATTTAGGACTTTCAACCAACGTTGACATGCCAGGGACCTGGCGAAGAGACGTTCATTATGCTTGCTGCAACAAAAGAGTTGAATCCTGACGCGATGAGTCAACCGAATGGCGTGACCAATCTGAAGCACTTCTTCGATCGCTTCTCCCGTCAAACGATGTCGGTCATCTTCGGAGGAACACCTGCAGAATTCGCTCCCTATGTGAAGAACCACACCGTGCTCCTGACCAAGGATTTGGTCGAATGCTTCTCGGAGTTGCACAAACTGAAGCACTTGTGTCTTCGTAACGTCTTCATCGGAGCTCATGCTGCGGCACACTGTAAGTTACTTGGTCTTGATTGTACTTTTTAAATCAATTTTGACTTTAGTGAAAAACAATTTGATTGTCAAGAACTGTTTGGTAGCGCTGTGCTTGCACAACATCAGCTTCGCCGGAGGTGCGACCCACAACTTCGTTGCCATTGCAACCGGCCGTTACTTGAAACGCCTCACTATCGATGATCCGCTCATCTTTGTGTGGCTGATGCATTTTCTCAATTCTCCGAAGTTCGCCGACGTGATAATTGATACCGTCTCTATCTACTGTAACAAGAACATCACAAAGTAATTCCTCTCCCGGTTATTCATAATCGTTTACTTCGTTCAGATTTTACAATGACGTTCTGTATGTTGAAAAGATCGCGTCCAAACATATCAACAAGCTGCACTTCTCAGTGAACTTTTTCGGAGTCCGCAAGTGGGACGAGTTCAAAAGATTCAAAACTTTCTTGGACAATACAACACTTAACGTACGCAGTTTTAGTTTCTGAGTGCATGTTTGGCCTTTCAGATTGAATCACTTGACATCCGAATCTACTTTACGTGCGACAAGCCGCACTCTACGCCAAATTTCCCGGTGGAAGAGCTTTTCTCCGGTGAGTAAATGAACTATTTAATTCACCATAAACTTCCCGTTGTAGGCTTGAGTCGACATACAAACTTAAAAAAATTCTGCTTGAGCGGTAAACTCGATATCCAATATGCTCCCGTGATCTCTCGTGCGCTGGAGGAGCTCTCGAAATTGAAACTTCTGAACACTGTGGTGCTTCACCAAGCGCTGAAGCTTTTTGACGAAAACTTCTGGACGCATGCAGTGCAGAACATTCCGATGTCGATTGAACACTTAGCAATCTCTTCGGCACATTACTTCACCGATGGTCACGCTCAGATCCTCATGCAGGTACAATTTCTTCGGTTCGCGCATGTTTCTACATACAACTGTTTTCAGAGACTTGAAAAGTTAAAGAAGTTCAAACTTGAAGGCACTAAAAAATTTCACAAGAACGGAGCACGTTATGTGTTGAACAGCAGCTCGCTGACTCATGTTGAACTCACAAATATGCCTTCTGTCAGCAAGTTCTTTGCGCGGTTGCTGAATGAATGTTCACCTAACCTAAAAGCTATCATCGCAGGAATGAAGGAGCATCAATTGAAAGGTGACATGAAGCAAAAGTTGGAAGACCGCTTCGAGGTGTTCGATTACTACGAAATGGCGGAAGAATGCAAATTCTTTTACAAGATGGCCACATCGGAAGGAGAGCTCAAAAGTCTGAAAGACATATCTAAGTTCTTCTATTGTGAGCAGTGTAATGCTGACATTTTAACTGACCAGTGTTGTTAAGTTGTTATATATTTTTTACCATTTTGTTAGCTACTAAACGAATAAAACGGCTTGTTTATTCGCCAATTACTACACAACTATTCTCCTTAAACTTGACGTCACCAGTTGATCTCAATACTTCCAGACGTCTTCGCTCTTGGTGTTAGCTTGAATAGATTTGATTCTATCGGCATACATTCGACTGTGGCCCTTCATCATCGATGCTTTGGTCATGCCGGCGCGCTCCCAGCAGTTTCCTATATTGAAGTAGTGTAACTAAAGCAGATGCACCCAATCACAAACCGAAGTAGAAGACGGCAGGGATCCAGACGCACAAGAACTTGTGGTCCCAAAAGACCTTCTTCGCAAAGTAGCTAACGGTAAAAGTGCCCATGGCTTCTGAAACAGAACCAATTTAGCAAGAAACAACAAATGCGCATCGTGCGCGAAGGATTTCGATCAATGCACACACGACGCACGACTACACTACCTAACTAGTTGGACTCTGAGGATTTTCTGAGAATGTCAAGGGAGGAGGTGTGACCACTCTGCTTCCACTGGCGCGTGTGATTCCAGTCGATGAAGATCAACGAACCAGCGATCACGGGCCAAATGTACAGAGGAATGCGCTTCTTCAGGTGATAGAAAACGGAGCCGCTGTCCATATATGACAGAGGATCTCTTAAAGCATTAAATATAGATTCAGCAAAACGAGAACGAAAAGATCATCGAAACGGCAAATCAGAACAAATGATCGGGAGGATTTGGAGTGATGAACACTACCGTAGCTTAAATTATCAGTCTCAGGGTTATCGCTTTAGGGATCGTCAGCCAGCGAAAGTTACCGTAATTTACCATAATTTTGTAGAATGCGTTGGTGGTTTCTTCGGATCAGTCGTGATTTCCATTCTGGATCAGAATCGTAGAAAAACGCTAATGAATGTTCGGAAATAGGCGCCGCTTTTGGGGACCGCGAGCTAGAGAGACCGTTGTCATCCGATCCGCGACGAAATCCGGATTCATGTTTACACAAAAGTGACAAGAGCGACCCGAGCTAATGGGATGTTAAGCGGCCTTCTGTGAAGCACTTTCAGTTTTCTTTGATTCGTTCTTGGCTGCATCCGTCGTCTTCGCGTTTTCCGCTGCGCGCACGAGAGTAAACAATACATAAGTAGCAAATTCTACTCTTTGTTCATGAATTATGCCAACAAAGACGGCTTGTTTTGGCTCTATTTCGTGTTCTCGGAAAAGAGGATTTTTTGAAGACAGATGGGTGCGCGCTCCTTGAGGCCAATTGACTCGTAACTCCTCGCTTCGCTTCGGAGAACTCTCCGTAAGACGACCTTGCAACTCGTAATCCGTTCGTCCGAATTCAGAGGACGCGACGCGTCTTGCAAAATCCACAATTCCCTAATCTTTGTGAATAATCAATGCACGCGGAGTTAGCCCCCTTCTGCGAGTGAACCTCTTCGGTCTTCAGCGGAGGCGCGTCGTTCAGACGAACGAATTATGTAATCGCGAGGGCCATCAAATTGAGTTTGTGAAGACGTGTTTAACAAGTAACTCCGTCGCGCTCGCTCGTCCGTCTCCCGGGCGAACTGTCGGACGCGAGTTTCGAAGGAAGCGAATCGGTGAGAAAGCGCTTGTCGGATGACGCGAGAGTTTCGGAGTCCGGATGTTCGAGTGTTCTGTGCATTAGAGAGGCATTCGTCTCCATAATTGATGCGATCCGGAGGGTTCCTCGTGGGAGAACGCGAGTCAGCGCATCCTCAGGAAATGCCGTGCGCTCTTCTAGATCGTGACTTTAACTCACAGTGGAGATGCGATAAAGTGCGATCTTGTCAATGGAACGCAGATTGAATCGGATGACTCCATTGTACTCGGTCATCAACTCAAATGCTCTGCTCTGACCCCCACGCGTTGTTTCGCGGACGCATTTCGCACGAAAGTCTAAATTGAGCTTATTAGGCGCTTCGCAATAAACAAATTTAAGGGGAAACATTCCGCCGCCTGTTTGCGAATGACGGAAACCGAAACTTGGCTTGGCGGTGCTTGTCTTCAAGAAATCGCTGATTGCGTTCGGCCTAACAAGGTTTCGAGCACACGTGCGCTAAACGTTCTATTCGAGGAGCGTTTTCCATTGTTCTGTGGCGGCATTCAGAGTCGGTTTTACGTGACACATTTGTCGGTTTGTCGAGGAAACGGGAAATTCATTCCTTTTCAGACGATTTTCCTCGAAAACATGAAAAGTTGGGAGAGAGCGGAAATAGTTCGTTTCCTGTTTTCACGATTAACACAAATTTGCCTTGAATTTTCCTCTTCTGATCGCATCTCTGTGGGACGTTTCCTTGGTGCCTAATGAAGAGTGAAGCGGCGAGTAACCGAAAAGTGCATTGGATGGGGATTAACGGCTAATCTTCAGAAAACAAAAACTTTCGGTGCACTCGACTGCGGATTCGGCGAATTCCGCATTTGATTCGATTTCTTAACCTCTAAATCGCACTCGCAAGGCTAAACGCTAATTAGCGGTCTGGCGTTTGCAGAAATACCGTAAGAAATCGGATGTGAGTCGTTCTACGGAGGAGGGACTTTAGCGCTTCAGTGTTGGTCTTCGTTTCAGTTTCTTGTAGCGCCGATGATTCCAAATGATTCATTCAAAACCTCTTTCCTCAATTCGTTATCCGTTCCTTGCTTTGACTCACCTGCTTTCAGCTCCGCAGGAAGGGATTTGCGGCTGCGAAACGTCATTTCCCTCATCTCCGCCATACTGATGTTTGATATAGAGCTGCTTTCCGGAAGTTTGTGGTTTCCTTTTCATAAAAATCGCTCTTAAGTGATGACGATGCGCGTTAAATTATTTATTCAGCCCCGTAGTCGCAAAGCGAAATCCTCGCCTCGCGTGACACTTTTGATTTTCCGTGACTTTCGTAGCGATTCTTGAACGCGTAACGGCTAGAATCAAGGTGCTTGTAGGGTGTTACAGCTGGCTGAAGTTAATCATGTTTCGGATTTTCACAATCCGCGATCAAACGCGATTTTCGGAGATTCTGGTGCGCACAGCAGCGCACGTTGTTTGTTCCCCGTTGAAGATAAAGGAGAATTCGAAAATTTGCACTTTGGAATTCCGGATGAAACGAGGCGAGAAGTAACTCCGAAATGCATTTGCAGCGCCTTCTTTATTGCGCAATAACGTTGCAATCGAGAGAAAACTTCCAATAAGCGCGTCTGCTCCCCAAAAAAGGTCCTCAGCTATTGATGACGCGAATCCGAGCATCTCCGATCTTTAATTCGCGTCTGCGGATTCTCAGGAGGCGCGCGCGCGACTCTTCACAACGCGTTTTTAATCTCTGATACGCTGTTGGTGCGTGTAACTCTAAACCCCAACAACAGAATTCCGCTTTTCGCGCTTGGATATCGAGTTTGCAGGTTCCCTCCCTCTTTCCGCGCCGCTTTGTGACTTCCTATCGCTTTCCGTAGAGCAAACCGACTTCTCCGGTTTCGCCTCCTTCGCGCTTTGCTTTTTCCTTTGTTTTCCTCCTCTTCGCGTCAATCACCGCCGATCGCCCCACAAATAATTCCTCCTTTTGTCATTTTTTGAAAGTTGCCGTTGCTCGGTGATGTGCCCTGCTGTGGTACGGTAGAGCGTGACGCGCTATGGCGTCTTCCCTCCATCTCGAAGCGCTGTTGCCAACCGCTACCGACCGATGTTGTGCCTCCGCTCTCCCGTCCATCACGATCTAAGTAAACTCTGCATCAACCTGCATTAATCTTCGTTTTTTCTCCTTGTTTGTGTCTTTCCCGTCAAATCAATCACCGCTCCCTCCCTCGTCACAACATTCCCACATCTGTCGGGTTCCCACCGCCCAAAGCTTTGACTCTGACTCGACCCCGACCCCCAACTAGAGTTTCTAAACTTCTAAATCGATGTTTTCGCATTTCTCGAATTATCGAAATCCACATTCGTCCTCATTGCGGCGTTCAGGAGGTCGCGGCCGCGGTGTCCTTTGGAATCGAAATCACTTTTGTGAAAACTCGATTTTGGTCGTTTAATTTGGGAACTCGCGTCAAATTCGATGAAAAATTTACGCGCGGCGCGGAAATTCGCGCCCGGCGGGCGAAAACAGAATTCCGAGATTGCTTTTTGTTGTTCGGTAGAAGTGTTTTCGAGTTTGAAGAGTTAATCAAATGTTTTCGCACGAAACAAAACGCGAAAGCGAAATTGTCACTTTTCCACCGAGTTCTGGACTCCGCACGCGATGCCAAAGAGTCTAAATACGGGATTTAATCTGTTATTTGCTCACTTGGAGGAAGCGCGGAGATCAGACAGAATTCAAATGCTTCTTATGAGTGCAAAACGCTGAAATTTGTTGTTCTTGTGTGAGGGTTACGGTAGAGAGCGAGTTGATCATGTAAATTCCGGGAAAGCGGTCTCCCTGAAGGAGCAACAGGCAAATTGCGCTTAAATTTCCACTTGTGACGTCAAAAACGCGCGCGAAAACAATGTAATCAATCGCCAAATGTCCAAAGCTCATATTTTGAGCTCAGTTTCTCCGCTCGTATTAAAGTTGTTTGTGCAGAAGCCAAGTTGCACGATTGGCCCACGCGAGCGAATCAAAGGTCGCCGCCAAACGCGCTTATTTGGTTTAACAAACGCCAAAGACGTGCAAAGATCGGAGGTCGCAGGCGTCGAAGGGAGATGCACTTTCCCAGCTGATTCGATTGCGTCTTTGAGCTGATTTGAGCATCGCGGAAGCGAGGGTGTTCTGAAATCTGAGGCGAACGTCTAAATTTAGACGATGCTTGATGAAGTGCTTGATCTCGTTTGGGTCCAGAATTGGAGATTGCTGGGAATCTCCTCTTCGCGCTCCCTCCATTCGCCCTTTGAGGACGCGGCACGGGCTTCGGTCGGAATGTTTCAATCAAAGTGGCTCCAATCCTACAAAAAAGGACATTTCTTCTATCGGAGGAGTCAGATTACCGTTCGCGCTCCGTTTACGTTGACCATAACTCTGCTCGCGCACTTCCGTATCGCTCAGATTGAACACAAAACGCACAGAACACGCTGTTTCCACCAGTTGTGGTCGTTTTCCGAGAACAACGTCCTCAAAAAACACGAAGAAAAATCGTTTTTCTTATTTATTTCGCTAGAAAAACTCCATTTCCGAGCGAGTTTCAGTGTTTTCGTTTGCATGCAGTCGCCTCTGATGGATGTTTGGGTTTGCGAAGATCACAATTACGATAAAACGCCAGAAAGTGGATTCAAACAGC
Organism: Steinernema feltiae; assembly: GCA_007213375.1. NCBI lineage: Eukaryota > Metazoa > Nematoda > Chromadorea > Rhabditida > Steinernematidae > Steinernema > Steinernema feltiae. The sequence continues at coordinate 20,864 of MQUG01003425.1, forward strand.
GAAAAGAGGCACTGCGTTCTTCGATCTCTCCGCGTGTTTCGGCATTTTGTTCCGCTTTTCCACTGCGAATTCGCATTTTTCAAAGTGCGATCGTCATTTGCATATCCAACCTTCCTTCGTCTCCCTCCAAACGCACTTCTCCCTAGAGGAGCCGCTAGCAGATTTCCGCTCGCACACGTCCATTAACCTCGTTTGTAAGTGTATCGACTCACCGATTTGGCGCACCAATTGCGGCTGCTCTCGCGTAGTCTTCCTAGAAGCCCCAAAAAGCTGAAATTAGAGATGAATTCGCATAGTTCGCTTGTTTTTTGTGATCGCATTGTGAAACTTCACATGCGCAGTGGTCAATGGTCACTCCTCTTCAGATTCTACGACCCCCGATCGCTCTTCCTTCTCTCCTCTGGTTGATTCACACGTTGCAGGTTGAAGCATCAGTCGATTGTCAAACTATTTAACGAGGTACGTGTTTCCAACACACGATTCGCGCAGATTCGTGTGAAAAGGAGCAAACGCTGATTGTTAGCCATGAGAAAATCCTTTGTTGTACTGATAGTCGCCGCTTGTCTTCGAAACACACGATTGTGTCATTCGGATTAACCTTTTCGCGGAATCGTCTGCTTTCAGCATTCATTCCACGTCTTTCTTTGTTGAAAATGTAGTCGAAATCAAAATGAACACAAGTGTTTCTCGATTCTTCTGCTCACACAACTTGACAATTTCTGCCTGCCGCCCTTTTGCCAGTCTTGTGTTGGAGAAACCTCTACTTATAAGCGTTTCTGAAGGGTTATCGCTGCAAGACTCAAAATTTTCCAGCCGTCTCCCTCTGGGCAGGCTTATTTAATCGTCGTTCGGGCGCGGTTCGTAGAGGAAGTCGTCTCCGGCGCTCTACAACCAAGAAACTACGCACTTGCTCTCTGCAAACGTAAAAAAAACGGAAATTCGAAACTTTGATCGTCGGACAACGATCAGACGAGCAATTATGTGTTCGGGCCAATCACGTCGGGCCCTTTTGACGTCTGTGACGATTGCAACGTTCCCCAACCGACAACCGAAGCTCCGCCAAATGCCCTTGTTAGTAAGCGGAATCGTTTCTTTGGGCGAAATTCCTTCTAACGAGGTTTAAACCTTTGAACTTTTTCTAAACTTCCCGACGTTGTTTGTCCAAAAACCCGAGCGGAATTCGAAATCGCACGAAGAGAAGGAACTCGATTTTGGTGGCAATTTGCACTCGTGTTTTCTGGTTTATTTTAGTTTTTCATCGGAACGGCGCCAGAATGCCGATTAGCTGGGATTCTACGGCATCTCCCACGACAAGACGACCTGTTTACGGCTTTCCGGCTCTTCTTGTCTTCGCACGCGATTTCAGAGAACGCGGGTGCAGCACATCATGCGTCTTTCCGGCGTTCCAAAAACTTTGAATGATTCAATGCGCGCGAAATGAATGTTTTTGGTCTGCAAACGCGGTGCGTGTTGGATGTGTTTGTTCTGTATCCGCTTGCTCCAAATGCAAGCTTTTAGTGCTCGCCTACCGTTGCAGCTATAATTGGGTACATTTCTCTGCGGACTTCTCTTTGGCAAACGCCGACAACTTCAATTTTGACTTCACGACAGAGACGAAAACAACCGGAATTGGCGTTTCTGTTGACGCTTTCTTTCGGACTGATTTGAGCGCGCGATTTTCTTGACCGCGTTGTGTGTGGTCTCGCATTGCTTTGTTCAAAGAACGCGATTTTGTAGGAAAAGTGCGACGACACACATTCGCTGCGCGAATGATCAATCCGGCCGGTATCCGCGTGGATTATGTCCCGTTTGTAGTCATGACGCATCGAAAATAAGAGTTTGGGAGTGCACAAATGCGTCTAAAAAGCACAGAAACGACCACGCTCATATACCGCGCGGGTGATTCAGAATCACAACGGACGGCGCATGTCCTCGCTTCACGGAGTTCGAACATCTAAACCAACTCTGAAGACTTCCAGATCTTCGATCAATCCGCTTTTCCTCCAAATCCCTTCAAATCCATCTAATTCTCGTTAACTCTGGACGCTTACCGCCGTTTCCTGATAAACAGTTTACTCTGCGCTAATCCCGGCGAGAGATTCTCTCGTTGTTTTCGCGCGCGTAAATCGAATTCTCCCAATTAGCGCCTTTTAATCGTCACTGACTCAGGCGGATCCCTCGGGTCCAATCGAGATCACTTTTCGTGCGCCTCTGTCGAGGACAAAAACGCGATGATAAACGAGGGACGCCCCTCGGTCGTCTCCGCCCCGTTTCAATCAGCACAACACACCCTCAGGCGTTTTGCCGCCGCCGGAGGAGATGAGAGCTCTCCGAAGAGTCGTTTCCTTCGGCCCTCCGCCGACTTTTCGACGACGATGACAATCCAATTCGCCGCGAATTTCACCCAAATTCCCCTGAACGCTTCTTGGAAGTGTTTTGATAGACGCATTAGGCGCAAAACGATGTCGCGAAGCGCGTGGATCTCAGAACGCGAACGACGGTCGATCGGATCGTTCGTTTCATTAGTTGTTGGCGATTGTCGCTGGTTAATGGGATTACGGTAGCGCTGGGATGCGTTAAGGGATTAGAAAAAGGTCGTCGCGATGCTTCATGCGCGCGCACGTGGCGCCCTTTGTAAATGCGAGATTTGAATATCAACGCCTCGAAGGTAAGACTTTCGCTCCGCTGTCGACAGGTGGATTTTCCCGAACGAGCTGCACGTATGCTCTGGGCGTCGGCTCTTGTTTTCAGACCAGCGTTGCTTCTCTCACACTCCTACCTTCAACCCAATTGCTCTGCAGAGTCGGTTGGAACGTCCGGAGTCACGTGAGTGCGGCGGGATTTGGCGGAGGGCCTCAAGAGGCTTAATTGGATTGCCTCGAGGAACTCAGATCTCCGCAGAGTTTCGCGGCGGCGGCTGCGCCACAACAAAGTCCTCCTCGAGAGCCCAATTTGGCGCCTCCAGAAGTGTTTTCGCGTAATTGTTGTTTATTCGTCGGATTCGCCCTCTTTTGCGGCCCTGATTGCCACCTTTCGCCTCAAAAATTCATTTTCCCTCTTTGCAGCTTCTATTCAGCGCTGTCTGCTGACCTCCGAACCTCCAAACGCTTACTACACCGCCTAAACGCGTGTCCCGAGCTGCCGATCAATTCAAAAGAGTTCTGCGGAGTCGAAGTTCAAAGTTTGCGTTTTACCTCAGCGCAGCGAGGCGGAAAATTCGATTTAGGAGCCGCGCGACAACAAACGAGAGCGCAGAAGTTCAGAGGTACAGAAGAAATTTAAATTTCATTCCGCACTCCTCTAAAGTGCGTTTTCAATCGCCAGATATATTAAATTCGCTTTTTTGCTTCTAACTACGGTAGTTCTTAAGCTAGATGGCTTAAATCGACCCCAATTGAACCGTGAATCCTCAATGATGACAGAATCGATCTGCTCGTCGCGTTTTTCAACGTCTCACGACAATCCTCGAGAGGCGAAATCGAATTGCGCGTCGATTCAATCGAAACACCAAAAGAATTCTTTCGAAAATTCGATTTTCGCGACCTTTTGCCTTCTACATCCTCTCTTTGCATTGTGGCTGTTTGTGACACTTCAGCAGAAGACGGGCCAACGCCTAACGAGCACTTCTGACTCGATTCCGCGCGCTTGCCGGCACTTTCTCTCGTTCAGAAGTGCGGCGATCGAGTGATCCGCACGGAGCACCTGTCGTCTGAAGGCGATTGTTGTTGTCGATCTGCACGGAATCACTTGATTTGCCGCTCATCGGGCGGAAGACGCTCGGTGACGTACCGTAATTGATTGCGGGTCTCCATAATTTGTTTGTTTTCTGAACGGAGGAAATGCGATTACCGCGAAGACCGCGATCGACTGCGAACGCGCGCCATTTCAGGTCGGCGTGACTGCGAATGCGCTTTTCGATTGTAGGCCGCCGAGAAGCGACGAGTTCCCCGCTTTCAAGTGACAAATTCTGTTTTGAGGGAGTCACTTGGCGAGGGCAAGGAAGCGTTTAGTGATTTATGTGGATTCCCGGGCATATTAATGAGTTCAGCATTTGTTTTCCGGAGTCTCATTGCTCGCGTCATGTCCGCAAAGGTCGACTTCTTTGTTTAACTGGGCTTCGCTCTCCAGTTTCCCTTCAAAGCACGATTTTCGGACTTTTTCTGGGTTGACCTCAACTACCTCCATAAGGACAGAAACGGTATCGCAGGACCAATTGCGTCCAAACAACAATTTGAGGTCAATTAAACGCCGAAGGACAGATTCATTTGTTTATCTTTGTCGTTAATCCGCTCCATTGGAGTCCAAATGGCTTCTGAGCTCGGAGTTCACAGCTGATTCCGGACCAGAAACGCGCTCCTTCAAGTCGTTTCTCTTCGCCGCGCGTCATTTTTGTTTATTCGATCCCCGCTTGCAGTAACCCGCGTTTCCACGCGTCGCTTCAGCTTTTGACTTTGCGCAGAGGTCGAAACGATTATCTCACGTTGCAGTGATCGACACGTAGAATCTGAGATGCTCTTCTTCAGTCCAAGGTGTAATTGAATGCTCGGGCGGTGTTTATAGTGCGACTTCCGGAGTCACGAAAAGTACAAAACAATGCGCATTCACGTCGAATTTCAGCGATTTGCCCTCCCGCTTCACAAAGTTCCTTCCGCATCGCGCTCTCCTCCCCGCATCACCTCTCGGGGATTCTCGGGGATCAACGGTCGCTATTTCTGGAACTTTGCTGATGAGAATCTCTATTTTCGTCTTGAAATTAAGGATCTGCAGTATTCCACCCCCGCCGCCGTCGTTTTGGATGAGTTGGCACGAGTGAGTGGAATATTCCATTCCTTCATGAATTTTTCACGCGGAAACGAGGCGAGTAACGGTTGTAACGAGGGTCCCACTTGGGTGCTTTTGGATTCGACGGCTTCATGACGCGAAATTGGCATTTTTGGTTTAATCGACGAGGGAGGAGAGGTGACGTGCGAATGAATTCCTCTCATTTCTGAACGTTCGATTTAATCCGAAAAATGCCGAAAAGACCGCGCGATCAGCGCCACCTACACGCGAGCGCCTCCTGTGCTTCCTCGGATGCGTGAAGGGCGGAGAATCCACTGATAGCGCCCGCCAGCAGGGGGAGATCAAATATTTCCGCTTTCTCTGCAAGCGATGACCTCAGATGCACTATGCATCAGATGCGCTCTGCTCGGTTCCGTCCTTATCCTCTGCTTCGGCGCCTTTTGTTTACCTGCGCTCCCCGCTGCACTTTAACGCTTCGTCAGGAGTGCAACCGTGAGATCGCGGTTCACTCGATTTCTGTGATTTTGTCGCTCGCGTCACTCTCAATCTCGAATCTATTTCGAGCGCAACGCGCCCGCTGAATCCATAAATAAGGTGAATGTTTTCTTTTCGAGAGTAAAAGGACACAAAAGACGCCCGAATATCGCGTTTTCAGGAACGCATAACTCTCGCGTGTTTGTTCGCCATCTTTATTTCCTCGAATTTCCCAGAAAATTACGCCAGAAGCTCTAATGAGCGGTCTCGCAGCAGCTATAAGTCGTCCCCTGACTACCGTAACCTTTTGTACTTCCTTCAACTCGCTAATCGTCATCTTTATTCGTAATTGCGTTCACCTTTCGCTATGTTTTGAGTTCCGCATCCACACTCGTCACTTTCAATCCAACCGCTAATTGCAACTTCTCCCCCCAATAGCTGCATGTCAGCTACCGTAGCCCCGCTCTCCAAGTGCACTCGATTAAGCGAATTAGCTAGAGCTTCCCGCCGATCGGTTTTGTTTGTTTCGTTGTCGATCGCAAGCTCAGCTGCTCGTCTAATTCCTCAATTTGGCGCTCGCAACCCTCGAGAGCGCACTTCTCGCGAGCAACGTTTCATTAGCGCCGACGGTCGTGTGCGTGACCGAACTCTCTCTGTTTTCGCATGATTAACGACTGATTTCGGCGGAGGTGAACGGAGGAACGGAGAGCGATTTGTTTTCAACCTCGTCACCAACTCGAACGACCGTAAGCGAGCGCTCTGGGCGGACTTTTCGCTGTTTTCTGTGCAATTTCCACGTGACGTAAGCGGAAAGAATGTTGCGTGACAAAACAATTGGCGAAGTGACACTTTGAGGCGACGCGCACGAGGACTCCGATTGTGAGTGCACTCGCACCCAGCTGCTCGCTTCCAAACATCGCCTCATATGAACTTGACGTTTCGATTCTTTCTTTGTTCTTGTTTTTCCGAAGATAATTTCTTCAAACTCGAGTTCGACGGCCGCGAGTTCATTCCAGTTAACTCCTATTGGCAGATTTGCGGTGTTTTGAGGTCGGCTGCTGGGTGAGTTCACAGTTTACGCGTCTGTCTGCCACGGGCAATAAGCACAATTGCAACGTGAAAAGCGTTCAGCGCCACGTCGCAGCGCTGTCGCTCTGCTGAAATCTCACTACAGATGTTCATTTCTTAGAGTTGTTTTCTGTTTTTAGCTCCGCGTGTGCAATCAAACAACATTTTCTTCGTTTTTACATTTCGAAAATGCTGCCGCTTCGTTGCGGGTTAATTCCGCAACCGACGCGCTCTTCCGGCTCCCCCCAAAATCGCTGTTTGTTTATTCGCGTTCACGTTCAGGTGAATCCGCATCTCCTGAATCATAATTGACGGTTGCGCGTCGTGTATTCTACCTCGCGCTCATCATGATCCCATCGTCTCCTTGTTGCCCCCCCCCACCTATTCTTATCGCGGAGCCGAATCCGCTAACCTCTCTCCGCCCTAATCCATTTATTTCGCGCTCTGCTGCTGCTTTGCACGCGAGTTTCGCTTATTTCTTCTTGATTTCAGAGCTTCCGGGCGATTCCGCACAACGATGGTCTAATTGCTGACCGCTGATTCCGCAACGAAGCAACAGAAATGACGCTCGAAGCGAACATGACTTGCGTCGAGGTGTCGGAGGCGATCCGCGCACAGGGGATCGACGACGTTACCAGGTTCGTTTGGTCGTTTCTCTGCCCGACGTTGATCGGAGGAGAAGAGCTTAAGTAATGGATCTTGAGAGTTTTTGGTTGCTGAATTATTGAGGGATTCGGCCTTTCCGCCATTTATCACTTTTACGAGTTTTGAGATTCGATTTCCGAACGGAGCTTTGGTCGTCTCACCGCTTTGGGACACAAAAACTCTATTCTGCAAAGAATTCTTGATTCTTGGAGGTCGGAGATGCCGGGGGGAAATTATGCGAAATAATTGTAATTGGAAAGCGGGCGAATGCAACTTTTAATTGCGTAGGGCGAATTGAGGACGCTTCCTTGTGACGCAGTCATCCGACTACGATGCTTTGCGTCGCTGCAGATAAAGGGTCACAGTTATGGTATGAATAGGCGCTCAGCGAAACTACAAAACACGTCATGCTCTCTCGATCTCCTGAAATGCCAATCCACTTGACTCCTCGGCTGCGATCTCTGCTCACCATCTTTAGTCTGCTCCCCCACATCCAATCATCCCTCAAGAGGCCAAACTTCGCGATTTCGATTAACCTTCGCGTAGCGAAATGATTTGCGGCTCGCGGCTGTTTCCATCATTCGATTGCTGCCGCATCCTCCGTGTGTGTGTGTAATTGGGTAATAAGGGCCAAACACACGGCACTGGAGCCTCGGAGGGACAATCTGCGCCAATTAAGAGTTGAGTTCTGGTTGAAATCGAGCCGACTCACACGTCGTTCGGGGGCGAAAACTATTTCGAGGACAATTGAGACGCCGCGAATACCTCGCCGCCGGACTTGCGCGCAATTACAGAGGGGGACCCTGTGTCGAAGTTCGCCCCTGGGGCACGCGGGACACGGGAGAGGGATGTTTACTTTGTGTAAATGCGTTTTTGAGAAATCAGTTGTTTACGCGGAGACGAGATGATAAACTGCCGCTGACCACGGAATCCGCTCGTTTCGGCGGCCGAGGGGCCATCGGCGGCTACAATTGGGATTGCAGCGGTCATTCTGAGAAGTTGGTTGTTTGTGAAGAGACGCCTTCGAAGTGGTATTTGCCGCAGGAGATCCTGAGAAACGGAAAATACAACACGGAGAGAAAACAGAAGAACGGAAACGCAATTAGTGGAGAAGAGCTCGGGAGACTTTTGATTGTTTGCACGCGGTTTTCAGCTGTTTATGCGCCAAATTCTGTCATTTTTCCCACTCACAAGCAACGCTCAACGCTCAATTGCGGACAATTTGGGTCTTCTCGTCACATGAAATGCTTCCGTGACGTCAGCGGATTGTAAACATTTACGCAGTCGCTTTGTAGCGGCACCGGTGATTAGAGATGAATGCGTGTGTGTGCGCCGCTATTTCGGGGATTTCGTTGAGGGCGTCCGGGTATTTTTAGCGAAGCTCCTTTCGAAACTCATTTAATCGGCCAATTTGCCACTAAAACAGAGTCTTCTTTAACTTTCACATGGGCTTAGTGCATCACAACGTCAGCGAATTGCGAGAAAAACACGTTTGGTGACATCTTCGTCGTGTTCTCAATTCATTTTTCGTTTTCCATTGAAAAGCGCTCGTTATTCCATTAGTTCCTCGAAGGCCCCGAGAACCGGTTAGTGCCGTTGATTTTGCGCGCCAAACGCAGCGCGATTTATGCAAAGTCGATGTTTTCGGTGACCGGGAGAGCGAAGATGAGGAAGTAAAGGATGTTTTTGTGTCTCCGAGAGCCGTTTTGAGGGAAAAAGCATCTTCTGAAGTGTATTTTTCAGTTGGACAACCGTGCGAGTGGTGCTCAGCTTCATCTACGGACTCATATTCCTCATCGGACTCTGTGGGAACGGTGGAGTTCTCCTCGCGGTCGCGCAGAACAAACGACTCCGCTCCGCGCGCAATATTCTCCTCTGCAATCTGATCCTCACCGATTTACTCCTCTGCCTGACGGGTATCCCCGTGACGCCGTGGTATGCGATCTCCAAGAGCTGGCGCTTCGGCTCCATTATGTGCCGCGTGGTGCCGATTTCGAGTTCGTGCTCCGTCTTCGTCACCAGGTGAGTCCTCCGCGTTGTGTCGACGCTTCTGAATTTCCAAGTTTCAGTTGGAGTTTGATGGCGATTGCCGTGGATAAATACGTCCACATCACGGATCCCACGCGCGAGGCCGTCACACTGCGGACCGCGGCTTTGATCACATTCACGGTGTGGTCGATGTCCGCCCTGGTCAACATCCCCCTCTTGCGGTCGTACGAACTCGTTGATGGAAGTCACTACGTGAGCTCAGATGCGACGCCCTTCTGCGGACATTTCTGCGACGAACTGGGGTGGCCGAGCGAGTCGCATCGTCAGATCTACGGCTGCGCTGTCATGTTCCTTCAGTTCTGTGTGCCCATGACGGTCATCTCGTTCTGCTATGCCAAGATCCTGAAGAAGGTCGCTCGGGACATGATCATCCAGAATTCGGAGTTTTCGCAGAGTCTCTCCACAGCGCAGCGCATCGATGCGGTGAACCGCAAGAAGCGGGTCAACTATATCCTCATCGCGATGGTCGCCACGTTCATCGGCTGCTGGTGTCCCCTCACCGCGGTCAATCTCCTCAAGGACTTCCGGATGGAGCCCGATATCATGCGTCGCAACCCCTACATCGTTCCGCTGCTCGCTCACATGTTGGCGATGTCCTCGGTGGTGCTGAATCCGATTCTCTTCTTTTGGCTGGCGCGCAAACAGAAGCGCCTGAAACTGACGAACATTCTGAACACCAGTGACATCGTGACGAGCCTGGTGAGCCGCATCCACAGCTTCAAGACTTCGAACTCGACAACTTCGGACGAACAAGAAAAGTATTCGCCACGTTCCGCAACGATGTTTTACCGTATTGCTTTTCAGACTCAAGAAGGCGCCACTTCCCAAGAAGCCCTCTGATGTCCGGCCGGTCGTAATAACGAAAAACGGCTCCTCGAAGTTCGCCCTCCACAAGAGTTCTTCGCTCAAGACGGATATGCTCTGATTTCGCTGCCTACTGTACCCATGCACGGGTACCGTACTCGAGAGCGAAGTGAATGGCGGGTCCACGAACGTCGATGATCGACGAAGACGTGTAATTGTGCGTTTACTGTTGAGAAAAAAATGATTTTATCGATTTGAAAATGAATAAACGTGTGAAAATTAGAATTTCTGTTTCACGGCTGCAATTATGGAAATTGCCGGTTGCAGAAGTCGTCGAGAATAACGACTGCATCGTTGCAAACGGCAGCGCAATTGACGATCTTTGGTGATTGTGACTATTCACACGTCCGACTAATCCTCGCGACAACTGTTTTCGGTGAATCCGCTGGTTGCGTCGTCCGTTGCACCCGGCGCATACGGCCGTCGCATGAAGCGTTTTGGCGGTTGAGGCAAATTGAACTGTTGGAGTCAATTTGTCAACAAGTTAGGGAGCGCAGCGCCTCTGCCATTCAACGTGAAATCTTTTGTAGCTGCGAAAAGTAATATCACTTCATGTTTTCAATATGGTCTTGGCCCGACCAGCCTGGACAGTCAATGCCACGCACGGTTACAACAGGTTTTGTCGTTCTTGTTTGTTGGACGATGACTGGCAAGTGCAGCGCTTCCTTGTTACAAATATCGACTTTTCCTGTTTCAAAACAGGGCTGTTTTGTTCACCCAGTCGGAGCTTTTCAACATTCTGCACACCGTCTCACGAATCGGGTTTTCTCAGCAGACTGCAGAGTGTAACGCCTCACATGCTCACGCGGTGCGCTGCTGTAATCTACGCGCTTTAAACTTTCGAAACCATTTGACATCTCTCCTCAGCACCTGGTCACCGTCAGAACTTGAACAAATCGTCTCAGAGCGAAGATCGCTCATTAGTCGCTCCTCTTTTTCACACACTATCTGTTTCCGGTCGGCTTCTCCGTCAATCGATCACCTATCAAGTTCAACAAATTGCATTCATCCGCGCTTCGAACGAAAAACGACCTGAAGCGCAGATCACCTGAGTGCTTTCCGCTCCGAGGTGATCAATCGCGAAGAACAACAGTTGTTTGGCGCGCTCGGCGCTCCGATCGAGAAACAAACGAACGAGATGAGGGATCTGTCGAATCAAACGGTGCCTCCAACGGCGACGGCAGTGCTGTCACTCCGATCAATCACCTGTTTACCGAACACACATCAATGACGTGAATCGAAAAAAAAATGTTGAGAAAACGGGCGACTGCTAGGCGAACCCGCATTCACGCACCCGCGAGAGATGAAATCTGTTGCTGTTTTCCTTCTTTGCATCGTTGCGGGGGCGATATTTACTGATTACTCCGAGGCTATCGATGTGGACACGCTGGTGAGTCGTCAATCGGGTGTTGGAGATCTGTTTGTTGAAATTTTCAGAAGACGCTAGCGAAGGCGCAGTTCGGGAACCTTGGGAAGAGCAAACAGGAGGCGAGCAGCTCCGTCTTCAACAAGAAGAATCTGTGTCTGGCCGGGTGTCTCCTCTACAGCCAATGCAAGAAGAGCGACAGTAAACGAGTCAAGTTCGTTTGTCATGAGCCTCCCACGTGCAACTGTTGAGTCGTTGAGTCAGATGGGTTGTTTTTGGGTAATAAACGGTTTGACGTCAAAGATTGACCGTTTACGAACATTCCTCAAATGAAATGGATTGGTAAACAGCGAGGTTCAGCGATTTCAAAGCTAGATACGCGGCCCCTTCACAAATGTCGTGATTTGAGCCCCGAGACAAGCGTTTCTCCGCTCTTGTCCGTCCATTAATCGTTTGTCTCCACGACGTTTCGAAGCAAATTATGCCGCGAGGGAGGGAGCACGTGTCGCTTCGCAATTACATAAGTGATTCCGGAAAAGTGACAGTTGAAATCCAATTTGTCAGCTAGTTGGCGAGAACAAAGGTCGGCGCTGTGAATGAGAAATGGAGCACCAAGATGATTCCCGGAAAATGCGAAAATGTCAGAACGACTCGGCCAGTCAGTCACGTCTGTAGCGTGCAAGGAGGCGACCGAACGGTATGGAAACGGTGGAAGAGGCATCGTGCGTGAGCAAGGTTGGCAGTGATAAGAAACAGGAGCTCCGAGGCGAGAGAATCAATGATCATGATCGAGCAAAAACTTTCGAGTCAACAGGTGCTGCTGATAAGCTGACAAAACGCGCCTCGGAACGCTTGTTTGCTTCCGACAAACTTGAAGTCCTCGACGATTTGGCGTCGTTGCCCAGGCGAGATCTACGATGAAACCGCATCTTGAAACCAAAATTCCTTGAATCCTGTGGATTCAAAGCACAAAGGTCGCGTCCCTCTTATCGCTTTCGATCACGCGCCTCCGATGCCTCGTGCAGTCAAGCGGTCAAAGGAGCTTCGCGAGGAGACCGCATTTGAGTGTGCAGTAAGTAATGAAGGCACTTGTGCTCCTCGCCTTCCTGGGCGTTGCCCTCGCCGCCGTCCACAAACTGGAGATCCAGAAGATTGAGAGCGTCCGCACGCGGATGGTGCGCGAAGGTAAGAGAGAATCTGCGGATTCTGAGTGCGAACGCGCGCTTTTCAGGCACCTGGGGATCGTTTCAAGCGCGGCGTGAATCTATGCGTCTGCAGCATCGCGGCGGGAGGTACGCGAAGATCTCCCAGGGCGTGAACGACTACGCGAACAGCGAATACGTCGCCAATATAAGTATCGGCTCGCCCGGCCAAACGTTCGCCGTCGTCCTGGACACCGGTACGAGATCCCGCTAACTCTCGTTTCCATCTGAGAAGCATTCTAGGAAGCGCGAATCTCTGGGTCCCCGATGTCAACTGCGGAAAGGGAGGAGTGACGAACCCCGGAGGCTCCAATTGCGACGACGATTTCTGTAACGATCCGTGTAAGGCTTTCCACTCCACTGTCATCGCTGATTACGGTATTCAGCGTGGTGCCAGCAGATGTGTGATCCCTCCTGCTGCAACTTTGGAGACGCGAATCTCGCGGATGGCGACGCGTGCAGCAGCAAACGAAAATTTGACTCATCGAAGTCGTCGTCGTACAAGAAGGACGGCCGCTCCTGGAGCATTCAATACGGTACCGGCTCCTGTTACGGTAAACTAGGCGTCGATACGGTGGCGCTTGGCTCCGCTGGCTCGAATCAACTCGTCATCCCGCGCACCGTATTTGGTCAGGCAAACTTCATCTCCGACGACTTCAAGTCGAATCCGATCGACGGCATTCTGGGTAGCAGAAGTCTTCAACTCTAGGCGCATTCAAGTGTTCAGGTCTCGCGTTCACCTCGCTCGCGGTCGACGGCGTCGTTCCTCCGCTCGTCAACGCGATCAACCAGAAGCTCCTCGACAAGCCGCTGTTCTCGGTGTGGATGCGCGACCGCGGGAATCTGAACAACGTGCCCGGCGGCGTCTTCACGTGGGGAGAAATCGACGCTGAACACTGCGACTCGCAAATCACCTGGCAGCCGCTCACATCCGCAACGTATTTCCAATTCAAGATGGGCGCGGTGAATCTGGGGAAGAAGTACAGCAGCCAGCAGGGATGGGACGTCATCTCGGACACCGGAACCTCGTTCATCGGCGCCCCGATGGACATTGCGAATGCAATCGCGGCGGCGCTCGGCGCAGAGGACTCGATGGGTCAGTACCCGGTGAGCTGCGACTCGACGGCGTTCCCCGACCTCCAACTCACCATCGGCAACAAGAAATTCGCCATCAAACCGAGCAACTACGTCGTGCACAATGGAGGCAACCAGTGCGAGTTGGCGCTCTACGGCCAGTTCAGCGGCGGTTTTGGACCAGCGTGGACGTTGGGCGACCCCTTCATTCGACAATTCTGTCAGTTCTACGACATCGGAGGTCAGCGCATCGGACTCGCCAACGCGCATTCATCTTGATTTCTGATTGTTTGAAAATAAAAACGAGCATCGTGACATGACTTGTCATCCGCGTGGCACTTTCTGATCCGAATTCGTTGCCAACGGCATTCATGTCATCTCTGTTTGGTCTTTTAATGCGCTAGCAACACAGAAAACATTAATCAGAGTGCTCGCATCCAATGAAAGCTGTGCTTTGGTCTCTCCGAGCAACGAGAATCTCGAAAAGACCTTCATTCGCTTCTCGTAGAAGCCGCAGTGATGCGACTCCTTTCAACTCTTCTTTTGGTAGGAATCCCCTTCAAACCCCGGTAAACGTGTCAATCTCTAGTTGGCTGTCGCCTCCAACGTGCAGAGCAAGACGCCAGTGCGCGTACGGTACATCGGCCTGAATAAGGAACTACTCGGAGTGACAACACAAAAGGTCGAAGTTCGGAACAAAATGGAGTGCCTCCTGAAGGCTCACAAAGCGAGTCACTTTGGATTTCGCGTGACCACGGAGAACGGCACGTCTTTCTGCTCTATGTTCAGCTCTGTTACCGGCATCGGCAAGGAAACCCTAAAGGAAGCAACCAAGGATTACCTAAAAGAAGTCAACTTCAAAAAGGTATTTGAATGCGTTAAACCCTTAAACCAATTGAAATCCCTCAGCGAACGGACGAGGGAACGAAAGCGACTTGTAGCGGTAATTTCCCCGACCTTGTCAAGGTAAAAAAAAATTAAGATTTCAGCAGACCCCAATGATCTCCTCTGCAACAATAGCGAACAACTCCGTGGATTCTCAAAAGATGGGCCGTTGTGTTGTGCGGAGTGGAGTGAAGCCATAAAAGACGAAAACAGCAACGTGGTTTGTGGCTCTTTGAGCGTTTGCAGGAAGAAGAAATGAATCAATACAAGAGATCGTCCTCCTAAGAGATTTGATATGATATGCTCGTTCAAATACAGAATAAAAATAAAGAATAAATTCCAATATCCGTTTAAACGAGTTTATCCTTGTCTGAAAACAGAGGATTCGTCTTAGCCTTGGCTTCTAAACGCAGCCACTTCTTCTGTTTGTCATCCAAGTTCTTCTGTTCACGCTCTCGTTCACGGATGTAATTCTGAGTGCATTGATCGAACAAACGTTGATTCATTTCCATGAACAGCTTGAGCGCATTGTATATCAAACCGTGAATGGTTCTAAAGCATCCTATTACAAATAAATATTAAAAGATGAACTAACTTATTCCAGTGATTTTTGGAGTTTCTGTATAGCGCAGGAAACATAATTGGCAGAATAGTCTGTACGCTATTATTCATCATTGCCATGATGTAATCGTTGTTCCAGAAATAAAGAGCTCGTTCGGCAACCTGAAGAGTACATATTGCTAATGCCCGCAAGCACGTACTATTTACCTGGAAATGCGGCGAAGATACACAACGACCAATCTGATGATACAGTGGAACCATGACTTTCTTAAATTCAGATTCATCCATCACATCCAAAATCTCCTCTAATTCTCCAAGGAACATAACTTCTTTGGGACTGTGAACCTTGGGCCAGAACTTGAGCAAACTGGTCACGACTCCTTCGGTAAGTTTTTGATCCTTTTCTAGAAACTGCACAACACAGTAAGTCAGCTGAGGGTGATAGGTACTAAGAGACTTCATCTAAAATAGACTGTTACCTCTATTCTCATTGGAATTTTTATACCTTATGTAAAGGCATCAGAACCCGCATCAAAAAAGTTTTGTGTTCTTCTTTCAGCGGAACTGCGAACCCGTTTATAATGCTTCCAAGTATTTCCAGGAGTTCGGCAATCCCATTATGACGTTCAGTTTCATAAATAAAAGTGTAGAAAATATTGTTCATCTGCTTGCGAATGTAGGCTCGCAAGTTGAGGAATTTGCCGTACACACGGTGAAGAGTAGTTTTTAAAAAATCTCGCTCTCTTGGATCTTCGCTGTCAGATAACTCTAGCAGCTGAAAAGCATTTGGGTTTACTACATCGATCCAACGGAATTCTAACCCGAATAATGAAAGTTTGATCAATGTGTTTCCTCGCATGTTCTTGACGAAAGTCTTTTGACTCCAGAAACCGTAAGAAAAATTCGTAGACAAGCTGCAGATGAGGCCACGCTGCTTCCAATGTTGGTTCATCTTCTTCCGGATCATACTCTGCACCAACGGGATTACTGGGCGGTGATAAAACTCGGAATACGTTCGTGGAAAACTAAAAAAAACATCATGACTGACTGCATTAACGTATGAACACTCCAACCATTTTGACGGTTTCCTTGTAAATGGGTTCGGTTAAAATATTCCGTTGCACCGTTACATATTCAGTGATTTCGTGCAGAGCAGCTCGCTTCACTTCCTTGTAGCGAAGGTCGGACAGTGGATCGCTGGCAAAATCAAATACTACACAACATTGACGGAGCTTCTGAATAAACAACTCCTCTTTTTCGGCCTCATTTGCTTCTGAAAAACATTCCCAAATAAGAAAATCGAGGAAGCTATTCCTATTTACCAGTCAGAGGCGGCAGCTTTTGTATCTCGCGGTTGGTTTCATTCATTTCATCCCGTTCAATCCTATCACGAGTTACCCGTTGTGGTCTCTTATCGCTCTGAAATAAAGAAAACATTTATTAGCACGAAGAACATTGTAGCCAGAGAGAAGAGATAATAACTGTTGACCGCAAATCACAGCGTGAAAACGAAGAAAATACGAAAAACGTGTTCAGGAGAGGAATGTTTCAGTTTTAACTTGCGCCAATAGAAATAAAATTGTTCGAAACTATAGCCAAAAGTAAACTGAAATATATAAATGGAGAGAGCGATGGAAGCAGCCGTAAAAGCAGGGGACAAAAGAAGAAAATAGCGACGATATTCGGCAGAATGGGCGGCGGCCGGGCAAAGACAGAGCTGGAATAATACATCGCCATCTAATCATAATGCAATTCATTCAATTATCAAGTCGAATTGCCACGCAATTCCTAAAACTGTCTGCTGCTGGCGAAAACCGCAATCGTTTTACGAAAATTTGGCGCAGGACAATCTCAACAAAACGATTCTTTCAGTTTTGCATTCCGTGTGTTTCAAATATTACGCTCGCTTCTGGTCACCTATCGGAGTTTGAGCAGGCCTAATCAGAGGAAAGGAAACGAACATGGAAAAAACAACAACGACGGCTTGAGCGCCATCTCCAAACAGCGACAAACAATGCGAAGTGCGAAAGGCGCCGATCGGCGTGCGAACGTCGCCGTTTTTTGATTTCATTTGAAAAAGGAAAAGCGGAAAGTTGCCGCCGCTGCTGCAACTCCTTCCACGCCGCCGATCAGCCCCTTGGGCGTTGGGAAAGCAATGGGGATAGCAGTGGGTTTCGAGCTGCGAAGACGGCGGCGGCGGATAGCGCCCCATACCCTCCCTCTCATCTCTAATTGCCGCGCGTTATTCACAAAATTCCATTTCATGGGCGGCTGCGGGAAGAGCTCGCGTTTTTGGCGTCTTCCTCCTTCCCGTTCGAATTCGCCATTTTCGGTACGACAGCTGCGCACGGAAAACGTCTGCTGATTTGCGCGCGAAATCCGCGTTCGTATCAATTTACGCGCGTGGAAACAAGGAAGAAGTAGCACCTATAAATCCGCAGTTCAGCCTATATCCATCAATATCTTCGTTGGAGGATTCGATTCATCCAAATGTTAGTCACTTCCTGCCACCTGACTATATGCATCATAGGGATGACAACCCACCATAGTGCATCAACCCTTCATCATCTTCCGGTCCACTGATTCACCATTCTGCCACAATCGACTATTAAAATATATAGACAGAGCACGAAGTGAAGATCACGTTGTCCAAGGATTAACCGACAAAAATTAGTCTTCGATCGATCACTACGCCACCACGATGTCTCAGCATCTTCGGCAATCAAAACAATCAATCAACTCAAAACACCCGCCGAACTCCCTCAAACCCTTATCAGCTCACATCTTGAGAGCAATCTAACAATAAGCCCAGGGACGACCAGCCGCCAAACGAACAGATTCGTTTCCCCCCTCCGCGACGAGTACGATTACAAAAACGCTGGTCACCGAACATCGAAGACTAACTGTCAAGTGACAATCGGGGTTGTATAAAAGTATATAGGGCGCCGTCGGGAGGTGCGAAAGGGATTATTAATTATCGGGGCTAAACATACTAACGAAGGCAAACCAACCTTGAGCGATGACGTCGACGCCTTCGAGGATTTCGGAGTCGGCCCAGAGAGTTTCCGCGGAGTCACGGACGTCGAGGCGCCCGAAGACGCCGTCGACCGCTGCTGCCGCAGCGTGGCGGAGGCACCTGCGAACAGTTTGACGACGTTTGAGAAGTCCGCGTTGTCGATCGCGACGGGAAAGAGCGACAAAAACTGCTTCGAAGAAGCCGAAGTCGATCGGGAAACGTTGAGGGCGTCGGCGCGACCGCGAGTGACCGACTGGATGGAGATCACTACGGGATCTCTCGCGATCTCTCGGAAGGGATCTCTCGCGATCCTGGCCCTCGGGAGTCATGTGCCTCGATTTACGACGCGATAATCATCGTTCACCACCGGCGGCCGCCGCCTTGTCAGCCTAAGAACTAAGACTTTTCCTTCAGGCGTTGTTTTCCCCTTCCGTCCGATTGTTTTCATTTCCACTCGACGAATCGAAAAAACAAATCGCGACTTCGAAGAAGGAAACCCGCGTTGGCGTTGACGGCCACACACATCGAAGTCGCGCTAGTCATTTGAAAATGAGTAGGTTCTCTGCTATCCCTGTACTCTCTCACGCCGCTGCGGCGACGCGATCGTTGGTTGGTAGGGTCAGTCGAAAAAGCTGTGATCGTTGGCGCGGTGAAGGTTTACCATCTTTCGGCTGAGTTCATGATGCCAAAATTTTTGTGCTGAGCGTCGCTTATATTAATCACTGATGAAAACAATCAAATCATTGCTTTGGTGCATTCAACGAATGAAGGCAGAACGCACTGTCATTGAACCACAATATTGTAGGGCTGAAACACAACACAGTAACGTTCACAATCATAAATCATACCACAAACCACACAGAATACACAGAATTCTGTCCACGACTGGGGTGCGTTTGCATCACATGAACATCGTGTTGCAGGTTGGGAAAATCGTATCTTGCGGCCATCTGTCACTTTTCGCGACTGATAAGCTACACAGGGCGTCGACCGCACGCTTCGCTGTTGGGAAAGTCGATGGAACTCCCTTGGAATCTCCTTCTTCTCCTCTGCGTGCTCCCTAATCCCTCGCTCGCCGTTAACTTCACTGTATTCGGTCTGTACACGGTGCACAATGCGGACGCCGGCATGGAGTGCGACTCGATCGTTCCGATAAACGCGATTCTCACCTTCTTCCACGAGCGGTTTGTCGACGACGCAAACAAGTAGGTTATTAAGCGAGTTGCATGCATTTCCCTCAGCGCAGTTTCCACGTATCGCACGACGCTCGTCTTACGCGTCGTGGAATGCTGATGAACTATGAGAAAGTCATAACAGCTAAAGGCGTCAAACGTTCTCTTGATAAGAGCAATGCAGCCGCGTAGTAAATCACTTTTTCCTCTATTTTTTGTGCTCGCCGGTGTCGCAAAGTGCAACTCGAAAACAGAGGCGAAGTACACAAACTCAGCGGAAGGACTCGAACAACTGCTGAGAAGCTCGCCTTTGCGTTAATCAATTCTGGCGCGTCGGTGCAGCAAACGCAAGAAGATGAACGAGAGAATTTAGACGTCTGGCGGAGTACGGTATTCACCTCAACACCCGAATCGCCGACTCGTGCGACGATCCATCGGTGACGCTCCGAGAACTCGTAAAAGTCCTCGGCCCCACGAGCGACCGATGCCACAGAAACACCAGCGCGGATTCCGACGCCTCGCTGCTGGCCGTCACCGGCGCCTTCAGCAGCGAGATCGGCGACAACGTCAACCACCTGCTCCAGGTACTTTCCATCGGTCTGCTACCGTACTCCTGGGTCATTCAGGCGTTTTGCATACCCGTGGTCGAGTCGGTCTCCTCTAGTTTATCGCTCGATAATCCAACGCGTTATCCCTACTTTGTGCGCACGAGTCCAAGCGACATCTACCGTACCCAAGCGATTCTTGACCTCCTACAGTCGCAGCACTTCGTGCACGTCTCCGTCATCTACGACGGCTCCGATTTTGGTTCTTCCATGTACAATCAGTTCAAACGACTAGTAAACCTCGAACGTTCAGCCGACGAATCGTAAAATGTGCTTTCAGACGGAAGGTTGCAAGATTCCCGGCGACATTTTCCAGAATCCGTGCATCGACGGCGCCTACGAAGTCGATTTCTACAAGAAAACGACCCAAAACAAGGTACCGCACACATAATTTATGCTATTTGACGGTGATTTTAGGTCAAAGAGCAACTTTTGGACCTCAAAAGGGGTTTCGAGCAGAGCAGCGCAAAGGTTTACCTCATCTTCATGAAGACGGAAGCGGCACAAGTTCTCTTCCTCTACCTCACTTTCTGGGGCTACAAACGCGGAGATCACATCTACGTGTTCGCGCACAACCACGAAATCCTCTCCGATCTCACGGAATACTCGTTCGCCGTCTACGACCACGTCGACGACTACGCCACGGCGAATGCGACCCTGCAGCACGGGAACGGCACGGACTTGGCATATGTTACCGTAAGAAATCGAAATAAATAAGTGAAATGGTGTTTTAGAATGCGTTTATGCGAGAGCTGATCATGATGCAGAACGCGTGCTGCATGGACGTTGAAGACAACTGCGGCTACAGTATGCAATGCACCGGAAAAGAACGAAGCAACGGCCTCTCGGTGTACGGTAGGTTTGCTCGAAACATTCCACTTCAATCTTCAAAACGAAAAATCGATTCAGATATGAAGCAAATCCGAATGGTCTACAACTCGATCAATCTAATCGCCAACTCTCTGATCGCAATTCGTGAGAAAGTGTGTCCGAACGCCACGACCACGCCATGCGAGGAGATGGCGAGGGATCTCACGGGGAACGTCTTCCTCAAGCAGATGATGCAAACGACGTTTCTGGATGAAGAAGGAGTCGAGTTTCGTCTCTACAATCGGTCCGCGCGACCCTCCTTCGATATCGTACAGCGCCAGAACGTTAGCACCACTCTGTTACTGTCCTTAAGAGACGAATTTAGTCTGAATGGGCGCCGATTCTCCTCGACTACGATCCATTCATCGGCCCGCAGGTGCGTACCGACCTCGCCGAAGTGATTTACCCTCCGACGTGGGGCGAAATCCAGAAAGAGAACGCGAACTGCCGCACCTTCTGCCACCAAACAATCGTCGTTCCGCGGGGATCGTGCTGCTGGGAGTGCGCGGAGTGCCCCGGGAAGAACATGTACATCGAACACCCAATGCAGGTTTGCCGATTCCGCGATGTTTTGATCAACGAGGGCGTTTCTAGGGACCGCGAGTGCAGAAATTGCTCCGTCGACGAGATCCCCAATGCGTTCTACAACGCGTGCATTCCTGAACCCGAGCCTCCGTTCTTTTACCCCCCGAACGGCGAGATGTACGTCCTCTTCGCCTTCTCGGCCTTCGGATCGCTCCTCTGCCTGGTATCTGCGGTCGTGATCTTCGTGAACAGAGATACGCCGATGGTGAAGGCGTCGACGCCCGATCTCTGCTATTTTATGGCCTTCAACCTCTGTTGCATGTTCGGCATCTCCGCGGTCATGATGCCGAGGTATTTACTCATCCCGTTCTTCCCCAATTCGCGCTTTGCAGCTCTTCGCTTGCGATGTGCGCGTCCGCGTGGTGCATCTCCACGGTTCTCCTCTGCCAGACGCATGCGCTCTTCCTCATCAAGGCGATTCGCCTCGCGCACGTTCCCTTCTTCCTCAGAATCCTCTCCGTAATGCGTTCCCCAGCGAGAGCGTCGATTCTCCTCTGCGGCGTCTTCCTCCTCTGCCAGACGCTCGTCACCACAATGTGGATTCTCCTTCGACCGCCCGTCATCATCCGCATGTATTCGGGTCATCGATACTGCAGTTCAAACTCTGAAATACAGACTATCGTCCTCCTACTGATTCCGCTCGTTCTCCTTCTCCTCACTTTCCTCTTCCAGAAGATTGCCGGGAGAAATCGCCTATTGTTCCAAGTAACGAGCCGTAAAAGGGAGAGTCATCATGATTTACGGTATTTAGGTGCGTCAGGCGCGTCTAGGCCTCGCGGGTTCACTCTGCTTTATCGTCAACTACGCGGTTCTCCTGCCGCTCATTTTTCTCGAGGTTTTCAGTCACAAATGCAGTTTTGGTGAACGTTGCGCTCTTTAAGGACCAAGATCAAACAGTGCGCGCAATCATCTTCATGTGCATCCCGCTTCTGACCGCCTACGTGGCCTTCATCACGATGCTCCTTCCCGTAATATGGGAACTCACCTTCCACGCCGCCGTCAACAAACACGAATATGTCGCTCGAGAACGAAGTCGGCAGTTTCGTCAGGGCAACGTGATGTACTACATCGACGCGATCGTCATGCGACGACATCGGTCGTCCACAACGGCGTCCGTCGGGCCCGGCGCCGCTGTAGAGAAGAAGAAGGTTGACAGAGCAACCAAGTCGATGCCCAACAACATGCCGCGGCTCTCACACGACTCCACTGTGCTATAAGACTCGGTTCCATGAAGTTCAAACAAATCTACGGGTATTGTATGTAGAATAAACGTTCACTGGTACGGATTGATCTTCGGCATCATCGTCTTCAACAAAAGGTCTTTCTTGCTTCGCGACTGCAGCTTTTTCGAGCGGGGAACGTGAATCAGCTTACGGGTGGGTGGAACGTCCGAGCCAATCTGCACTGTACGATCATGACGAGTGTTGAACTGAAAAATACCAAACTGATTACTGTAATCGTTCGGCAAACTTACTGAAACAGCTGAACTCGAGTCCACGTCGACCATATAAGGTTGCTGCCTGACAATCGAATGAACGTTTAGATGCGCTCGCTGAGCTCTGTGTTTCTCCGCTGCGCGCCTTCCGATTTTCACTGCATCGGGTGCAGCCCGGGGGTCTTGCTGCGCTCGTTCCGACATCTGAGCGCGGAGTCTAAATCAATTCTCATAGGTGGAACATATAGGAGAGCATTCGTACGATAGATCCGACTTGATTCGCTCCACAACGGCCGTCGTGTAAAACTTTGTTTCCAGTGCGTTCAAGATGTGCAATTTCGCGACGTCTTTGGAAGTAACCTGAAAGGAAAGCGACCGACCATAAGAGGAGCGCAAACCAAAAAACGTACGGGAATTCCGTCCACCTAAAAAAAAAGCATTTGTTATCGTTGAAACGGTCATTTCTGAAAACGTACGTCCAACAAGAAGTCGCCAACATTGAAGATTCCATAGCAGAGTCCGTCGGGATCGACTTTCATGACAACAACCTTGCCGAACGAGTTCTGAATGCTCCAATTATAGTCCTCAATTCGTATCATCGCGTACCTTCACAGAGAGACCCAATTTTGTCGCCGGGGTACGGTAGATGTGAGCAACAAAGTAGTCGTACGACTTGTGCCTGGTGAGACCGATTTTCAACATTCGCTTCTCAGAGACGGGCGTCTTGGACACTCGTCGATCCACTTCGATCGTCATCTGCGGATACGACGTTTGCATCCTTCTGATGAGCTGGTAGAAGTGATCGACGTTGTTAGGCGCTCTTCCGTTCACCGTCAGAATCTGATCACCGACGACGAATTTCCCGTCGCCCTTCGTGTCCTTCTGCACCTTCTTCACTATCATCTTCTCGTTCAATGTGAGTCCGAGCTGAAAGTAGCCGTAATCCACGACGCTGCTCCAAGGAGAACTCACATTGTCGTTCTCCTCGTACTCGATGACGATGGCGACCTTCTCTGTGGTCGGAGTTTTCGCCTTCGGCTCCACGGACGTCTCATTGTCGGACTCCATTCGATATTTCTGAAAGAATCACGATTTCAGGGATGCAGAGTGGAATAGGAAACTCACTTCTCACGACAATTTTCGTACAAACGGCGAAGCAGACGACCGATCGTCGGAGGATTCTCAAGCAATGTGCGGAGTCGACCGCGCATTCTGCCGTCTGAAAGCGTCAAGAGATTGCAACATCGCCAAAAGTTGGCGCATCAGCTGCGCTCGTGTGGCATCTGTCACTCCGCGCTCTGCATCGTTTCTCAGACGCGTTTTTGCGCGAATTGATAAATCAAAAACGATTCTGCGCGCCGAGTTTTTTGTCTTCGCTCGGTGGGAGCGAATAAAACAGTCATTTACTTCGAGGAGATCCTGTTTTGTGGGAGAATCGTAATTAAGTCGTGCGAATGGCTTCTTCGGATAGCTCGTTTTCGGATGATTTTGGATTCCGCGATGGTTGGCGCGGAGAATTTCGTGTTGCGAGACATTTCCGTGCGCAAAATATCCGCGAGGTCGTCGTGCCGATCATGCTAGGCGTTGTGAGAACAGCAGATACTCCCAGCCAGCTGGAATATTCATATTCTGGCTTTCCACCTCCAAGGCGAAAATATGTTCGAGGCATTGTGCATCATCAGAGAATTTGCTTCAGCACGCTGCGCAAAGTCATTCTTCCTTTTAACACTCCTGTATGCTTAGAAAATGTCCTCGGCGTGCAACATGTGTTTAACGGCTTTATTGGGTCATCTTCTGCGTGCCAATAAATCTCAAAATTTCATCGCTTATTTATGCGTTTCCTATAAATAATGTTCTCTCTCCCCGACCGGTTGGTGTGAGGACGACTGTTGCGGTAATAGATCATAATTAATGTTTCTTTGGTTGCGTGACGCGCACGACATCTGCTCGCGCGCGCTTGTTGACTCGCCGGACGACTCCGGAGAGGCTGTCGAGCTGACAAGTCCTAATTACGGAACTGTACAAGGCCAAGGCAGCCGCGATTGGCCATTAGTCCCGACTCTGGGGCTCTCCGGAGGGAATAATCGATTGATTATCATGAGAGGCGATTGTTTGTGTGTGTGGCGCTGTTTTTTAGGGAGCGATAAGCGAAGAGACGGCGGCGAGGGTCCCTGAGGGTGCTTGTGGCGAATCTAAAAGCGAGGTTTGTGTCCGCGAGCCAATATTGATGATGTACACGATCGGCGGCCGACTTGTCGCTAATCGTCTTGTTTTGTCTCCATGATATTACTTTGTCTTTGGATTTCCGTGCAACGCCTTCTGAGGCGATCGTCCGCTTTAGGTGCTGAGCGATGACGTTATCTCCGATCGAATCTCTGAACGCAGCGATTAATCTTCTTTTTGTGTTTGTTTATTCGTTCTGCACCGCCGAATCTTCCGTTTATTACCTGCTTTTTGGACATTTGGCGAGTTTAATTGTCAGTTTATGCTCTCTGCACACGCTGCTGGGGTGATTGTTAGGCGGGAGAGATCTCATGGGTTCATATGTCTTTGCAGATTTATATGCTCGGAGGTACAAATCAGCCGCTGACCGCCGCCCGACTTCGTGGTCCACTCAAAGCTTGCAATCTCTCTTTGAATCGATATCCCCTTGTTTACTCTCATCGTATGATCCACAAACAACATTCTTCGATTCCCCAGAATCCCATTTATCTTTATTGTTGCGGGCAGTCAACAGCTGATTCCATGCGTTTGGAGGCCTTTCTAAGGCTCCACTCATAGTCGACCACTTGCCACAAAGTGTCCCAATCGCTCGCAGCCTTGATACGCGCAGAGTTGTCCAGCTGCAACTTGTCTCCTCCCCCACTTCGCGGTAATCTTCGCGTCCGCGCGCGGATTACACGCGAGGCGCGAAACCCGACACGGTAATTACGGTCTCCGCGGACAACTGTTTGTCGTCTTCGCGTGTTTCTCCCCGCGACACTTTCAATTGTCACTTTTCGTTATGTTTTTGTCCCTCGGAACATCTGCTCCTCAACCTGCTCTTCCTTTCATTTCGCTTCTCTTTGCAGAGACGGACGATGAACGAAAATCAGTGTCCGATCGGAAGGATTTCGGTGAAAAGTTCGCTCGGAGTGAAAAAGTGAGTTTTTTGCTCGATTTATGGGATGTTCCGGGCGTTTACGAGGTCTGCCGTGGAGCGGCCGGGAAGGCAACACGGACATCGTCATAATGAGTGACGACGACGTAAAAGTGTAATAATGAGGAGCGAGCATTGTGGGAACGATGTGCGAAACGTTTAGAGGGCGAAGGGGAAGTCGGGAAGCGAGAGGTCACGCTGTGGTCGACGCGGAAGAGATGTACGCGAGATTAATGGATGCGGATAGCGAATTTCGTGGTTGTGGAATCTTCAGCAAGCTGACCGCTGATCAACTACCGGCACCAGTAACGATACAGGAGATGTCGGAGTGTGGAATCACCTCATCAACGCATTTAATTGAACGTTCGCTGATCGTCTCCTCCAACGAGGGTTTTGAGGAGATCAAAGCTGAATGGAAGCGCCTGAGTTCCTCGCGCCACACGAGGAAGCGATCGCCTCGCACCTTCTGGGGTCATTCAAACACCGAAATCTGTTTGCGTATGCAAATTATGCAATCGGCCGCCGCTCCTCGCGCTTTCATCGATGTCAGATCCGCAGATCGTCCTCATCCGTCATCTCTTCCGTACGAAATCGTCCTCTTCAACAGTTGGTAAATCAAGTCGCCACCCTCGGCGCTCCCGTTTACCTGCGAGGCGCTCTCCGCGAGGCCCGAACTCCGCTCGACGACCGTAAATCTCGTAATCGAAGTGCGCGGTCACTCTTTGAGTCCGTTTTTTATCGTCGCCCGCGCGATGATAAGCGTCCTCGTGTGTTTATGGCCAAGCGGCCCGCGGCCTTTGAAACGGACACCGCCGACTGTATGTTTACGATAGGAGAGCTCCGAAGGGCCACAGAGTGAGCGGTGGAGTGATCGGATTGCGCCAAACTGGTTGCAGATCAAGTTTTGTTTCGAAATGAAGTGAATGAATTGGATTTTCCGCGCGATTTGGGACGACGAGTGGGAAGATGAACTCCGATGTTTGTCCTGACAGTCCGCGATGCTCGCAATTGTGTTTTGTGGCCTCGTGCCCCTCGGATGCCGCTTGATTGCTTGTTTACACGTTATGATTCCTCGACACTGCTGGCTGGACTGAAGCAAGAACATTCCAGCTGAGGCGCTGTGGACTCGCGCATTTTTGAGTTTGCAACCTTTATTCCTGCATTTCTTCTCATTTTCTATTGAATCTGGGCGTGTAAAAACGCTGTTTCTCTTGACTAGTCCAAAAATCTCAATTGCTCCCGACACGATCACCATTAAACGTCAATATAAACAGTTTGTGCGAGATTGTGAGAATTGTTTCGTGTGTGCTTCAATTAGCAATCAAAAGTACGGGCGTGCAAGCGCTCGTTCGCCACAGTACCCATGGTCTTCGAGTGTTCTTTGTGCATTCTTAACCAACGGGCTTCACAGCGCTAAATCAGAACAAACTCGCATTTGGCAAACCCGGGAATCCCCTTGAAGATTGCCTCACTAGGCTACAGTTTCTCATTTCTGCGATCTTGCATCTCTCCCTGCTGTGTCTGTGCAACATTGCAAACCCATTTTGGTCAAATCAGCTGCAATCACAAGCGTCCTCCTCCTCATTCGCCCATAAATATAGATCACATAAAACTAACTCATTTTTGGACATCTGCTAAGCCAGTCGTCCACTCGTTTGAGCCTTAAATTCCCAATTAAAGTGTCAATTCGATAGTTGCATTACAGTCGCCATCGTTGCGCGCGCCATTAACTCCGATCGCGTCGCTTCCAACCGGATACGGCCCTCTCGAACACCCCAAAAGGCCCTAAATCTTATCTCCATGCCACCTGCGGGGACGCAATATGCAAATTGGGCCAAGAGAGTGTCCATCGGGGTCGAAGGAGTCAAAAGTGATCCTCGGCCATTGGACACTCTCTCCACTTCACCTGCTCGCCGCTTTCTTCGGCCTCTCGACGTCTCCGTCGTTGCATAATCGCGCTGCGCTCAGCGAGGACGTTTCAATTATCGGATTAGTTTTATTGCGACCGTACGTTTTCTTGTCCGTTGCTCGCTATTGTGGAGATCGGCCGCGTTCGCAATAAAATTTGAATTTTTGAGCTTTTTTTGGGGGATAATTCGAGGTATGCGAAGCTGATCGAGGCTATTTAAGAGTTACACGTGGGAATTTGCGCCAAAATTGGCGGTTTGTCGATTCAAGGTTACCGCAACTCCGATCGCGCACGTTCGGTGAGTGATTTCTGGGGTTTTGACTACTAGCCGCACCTGGTCCTCTTCAGATTCCTCGCCTTCCAGTGGGATTCCTCTTCAGCCTGCTCGACTTAATTACCTAACTCCAAAATCCCCAATTTCTCATTCAAATCGAATTAGCATCTCTTCGCCTTTCGCTCCTTTTGTCCCGCGGCTTCCAATTTCCCCTCGGCTTCTCCTCTTCGTCGGTCGGCAATTACCGCACGAACCGTTCGACTCGTTGAACGAAGGCGGCGGCGGATCAGAGTAGAATTTTGTTTTTTCCGCGCGAACATCTGCCGTCGTCGCGCACGCTTTTGACAAAAACGCGCGGAGAGGCGCGGAATGCGAGGAGTCGATCGCTAATTGGCGATTTCGTGCGGGCGAATCCACTTTTTGGCGAAATGTTGCGGCGGCAATGAAAGGTTTCCGTGATTGATTCAGATTTTTGCAAAAGAAACGCGCGACGCTATGAAACATCGCCGTGATCGGTGTCGAATTTCGGAGATCAGGCAGATGGCGGAGTTCGTGAATGACCGCGATTTGAATTGCAGCTCGTCGCCTCAGATGCGAGCGGAGTTTCGCGAACACCTTGATGCGTTCGCTGCTTGCGTTATCTTCGGAAACGACCGCGTATCAGCTTTGAAGAACTGAGTTTCGCCGCCTCGTCGATTCAAATCGTCGCTTTTCGTATTTCTTGTTTTGTAAATAGCGCTCTGCGAATCAATTTGAGGTCCGAAACGTTCAAATTCACCCCGTAAAGCAATTGTCCACTCCGCGCCGCCTTGTTTGTTGGCATCTGGGTGTCCTCTGCGCTTATCGCGTTTCGATAAATCACTTTTATGGAATCGAACTCCTTTCAGACTTCACATGATGATTCCTTCGGCGTTCGACTCGATCCACGTCACACGACGACGGAAACTCGTTTCGCCAACAGCGCCTCTGCCGGTAAGTTCGTCCGCCTAAGCGCACGCTTCTTCGATGATTAATGGTCGTCCGCTTCAAAACTCCATTTTTCAGATTCTCCGCTCGTCTTCGCGCCACGAAAACGACAGAAAAACGTCCGCGAATCGGTGAGTTCTCCATAGATCGTTGAGTCTCTCCGGTTTATGACTCAAAAATCGACTCTTCGGAGTCTCATTGCCACTAATCTCCGCTTACCCCTCCGCCCTCCGCCGCACCCCCTAATATCGCTCGCCGTTGCGCACTGATTCTGCTCGGACACACGCATCGTCGTGTAATTACACACTCTTACAACGGCAATTGTGCAAATATTCCTTCCTCTGGGCAAACACGCGCGGCTACTGTAGCCAGATTGAGTCGCGTCGCCTCGATGACGTGCCGCGGTGGAAGGTGCGAAGGATGATTAGGCGGCAGCTGGCGGTCGAGAGTACTCGCGGACGATAATATTTGTGATTTATCGGCGGAGATGTCGTTTCGCGATAGACGATGTGGATTCGGAGGGTTTAGTGACGATCTCTCCGCGCTTTTTGTCAATTTTATCGTTTGAACACGTGTTCCAATGTCCAAATCTTCTTTTTCGATTTTTCGTCGTTTTTTGCGCGAACATATGGCTGTCAGCTGAGGTGGTGCGCGGTGTTTGATCGGTCAGCTACGGTGGATTCGTTGATTCCAGCCGTTTTGATATCAGCGAGCGTCTCTTCGCCATTTCAACACCCAGGACAAGCGCGTTGTTGTGATAGGCTTTGTAAGGCAACGACCTCTCGCGCTGCCTGCAATCTCCTTCTGCAACTTCCCGAAATCGCGCTTGCTGCTCCCCTCTCCAAACCTCACTTTTCGCTCTTCTGTGGCTCGTTAACATCCGTCACCGCTTCCCGCGATGTTACTTTCCCTCTTTTTGTCCGCTTATCACTCAATCGCCGCCGATCTCCGCGACTCTTCGAAACTTGCGTCTTCGCGACAGTCTCCGCTTTGTCCGCGCCTGAGGCCGTAAATCACCTCCGCGCGCGTATAGGTTAATTGCGAGTTGATGTTGTCGCGCGCGCGCTCCCTTGTAACGCATTCATCACTTTGAAAAACTGCGCCGTGGTTGGTCCTTCGAATGGCGAACGTCGCAAGGGGTTCGCGAAGTGCGTAGGAGCGCTGGAGACGGTCACTTTGCTGCATCGATCGCCACTTTTTTGCTGCTTTTATATTAATATTAATCGGAGGAATTAGTCACTTTGAGAGATCGCCGTGTGAACGCCGACGGTGATTAACGAGTCGGGAAGGTTCTCGCGTGAGAACGACGCGCTAAGTGATTGCGACTGTTTTCTGCAAAAATCTTGGAAATTATCGCCGTTCGCATCATGCGGTCGCGGCCGCTCGAAAATCACCGAAACGGGGATTCTTCGGTCGGTTTATCACCGATTAGAACGGCGCTCGAAACTGCACTCACAATCTCCGCTGAAAACACTCCTTCTGTGCCGGATTTTCGTGTTGCGTGCCGTTCAAATGCAATTTCGGTCCCAATCTCGCCAATCCACTCCAAGAAACGCCTCGCGATCTCCGCAACGGAGAAACGATGCTCGGAGGGTGTAATATTTCAATGGAATCGCGTAATTTCGTTAATCGTCGGCGATAACCTTGTCAAACGCACACACAAATGTTTTCGCCCTCCACTGACCTCTGCGAAAGTAATTTGCATAAATTGCTTCGCAAAAAGACTCCGAAAAACGCCCTTCGGCGCGCCCGCCGCCGACAGTTTTACGAGCGCCGCTGGAAGAACGCGCCGACGAACGTTTTATTCGCCTTCTGACCTCGAAACTTCTCCCCCGGCGTCGTTTAATTAACCTCCTCGTTAAACCGTTCGCGCTCCCTTTCATATCGCTTCTCCAACTCCTTCAAAGGTCGCTCGCTCGATTGTGGGCTTTGCCTTTCGACTCTCATTCGCGCTCGAATCACTCCGACTGAATCGTAAAACTCGCGGTTAAGTGATGAAGGCAATCAAACGGTTTATCGCTCTGTTTTGTGATTTGCGCTTCGAGATCTCCACTCCTTGTGGTTCCTTGTGGCTGTGACCCTCAAAGCGGCCACGAAGAGCAAAGTGCCCAGAGAAACCTGTTCTGATCTCTTCTCCGTACTTCGAACTCATCAAGTAGGAATGCGCGTAGATTGACTCCTGGCGCGATCATCCCTCAATCCGTAAATCTCAAATTATCCCGAGTCACATCGGAAGACCGCAAATTGGCGCTCAAACGGCCGAGAAAACAAGATCTGGTGACCACATCGAGCATTTTTACAGTCGGGAAGATATTTTGGGCTTTTTCACGGCATCACGAAGTCCAATCGCTTCAAGTAATTCGAGATCGTGAATTCTACAAAACAATTCTTTCCGTTTCTCGCCTTCGCATCCTCAAACTGCAGCGCCTGGGAGGAGATTCTCTGCGCTGCGCTCGCTGCGCACTTCCGCAACAGAATCCAATCTCCTGGAAACCACCTTTTCTCATTTCCTCGCGCAACAAATCTCCGTTTGTATCAACCTCCGCCGCCGTCCATCATCCCCTCGCGATTTATCGTCTGCCGCGGGCCGCAATCTCCGCTCCTAAATTGGGTTTTTGCAAATCGCAAAATAATCGCATTTATCATCGGAAATCGTTTATCGAATCGATCACCGAACGGTTTTTGGTTCGCCGCGCCGCCGCCGTCGCATACTAATGCGCTCTCGGCGCTGATTATGCTAATATGCTAATTGGCTTCTTTGGCGCCCCTTTGTCGTCCTCCTGACAGTCGTCCTTCTCCCCGGCTGTACTTTCGGTGCTGCCTTTGACCTCTACGGGTGCAGGGGAATCGTTTTTGGCGGATGAGAACGACGACGATAATGATGATCCGAGTTGGTTGGTGTAATCCCTAATTAGCATATTCGTAATTCGTGCGGCGGCTGTCGCGAGCGCGGACAATGCGCCGGCGCATCGATTGTCGTAGTGGGAAGTTGCGAAGACGCGCGCAATCGGATACATCGCGATGTGGACGACGAGATAATCCAATCAGAGTGGCCACTGGTCACTCCCGGAGACTCCAAATTGCCGAATTGAGTTCTGAGTGACCCGCGTGGCGCCGCCGACCAACTTCGCAATCAAGATGGAGATCCACTTGAGTGCCGTGAGTCACTCTAATGGCCGTCGGTGGCGAGTTGAAACAGATTTACTGCGCAATCGGGGCTGATTTTGGGACTTTGAGGAATTCTTTTGCGTTTTGTTCGTGTACAAGTCGCTCCCGCTTGCTGACGATCACTCTGACAGTTCCAGCGCCTCTGTTTGTGGTAGCTGCTCTTCCCACCGTACCTTCAAACTCCTCTAGAGCGAATTCCTCCTCTCGTCACGTCTCCCTCCGCAAGGTCCCAATTATGCCGAAGACAAAGAGTTTGCATCGCAAATCAGCGCACAGCGCATGTTGGCAACACCAAATTGGATACTTTTACTCTCTTTTCGCGTTCGGCGCTTCGTCGCTCGCGGCGATATTCAAATTGTTTGTTTGTGTTTGAATATTGGGTGCGCGGACGCGCGTCTTCGGATGCCGAAAGGAGGGGGCGGCGTCGGGCGGTGCTTCTCTTCTCCTTCGGCTCCTCTTTTATCGAATTAGCTCGGACTCCGATGTCTCACTCCTCTCCCTTCTTTCCTTATTGTTATCCCAAACGAATTCGCCCTTTCGCTTCGTCTCCGCAATCAATTCATCCACTTTCAGAATCGGTCCGCTACAGAAGATGTACGGTAGCGGCGAGTCGACGTCGCACGCGTTCCCGCCGACTCTTCTCAGAATCGCCTCTGCTCCGCCCAGAACCTCTTTCAACAAGGTGAGTGATTCCCAGACTCCTGAACTCCTCTAACGATGCTCCGTTTTCAGCTCAGAATCTGCCTTCGACTCGCCAAGTCGGACCTCAGCAACCAGCTGCTCAGCTTCGATCCCGCTTCCCCCTCAGCGCAGTTTACGGTGAACAATTCATCGAAAACGTCGTCGGCGAACTCTTTCCACCAAGTCTTCTCGCCCGAAGTCACTCAAGTCG
Organism: Steinernema feltiae; assembly: GCA_007213375.1. NCBI lineage: Eukaryota > Metazoa > Nematoda > Chromadorea > Rhabditida > Steinernematidae > Steinernema > Steinernema feltiae. The sequence goes on from MQUG01003425.1 coordinate 53,865, forward strand.
GTGTTTCTCTCTCTCCATTCACGCGCGGATTCTCAACGCGCGCAGCTGCGCGCGATGAATGGCGACAAACTTTTTGTTTCCATCGCCGATTTGCACGCGTTTCGTCGCCTTTTGGCGCGATTCGCCGCGCCGAATTACAGCGAAACGATCGCGCGTCGCGACAAATCATTTTCCGCGCTGATCGCCGTGATGAGTGAGTGATTTGCGGACGCATTGTGACAGTCAAGGTTTGCCCGGCCGAGGAGGTTTCGGAGTTTGGAGGGCGAAAGTCTAAGTAAATCGAAGGGAAATTGGAAGGAAGGAAGCGGAGGCCGGTGACGTCACCGGAATTCTCGCGATTCAAATCAGGAAGCCGACGTCCGTCGACCTTTGGAGGAGTTGCACGTAGCGGGTCACTTCAGGGGCTAATGTGGGTTACGGTGGGCTGAAGCGGCGCTGCACAACTCTCCTGATGACCATGTTTCGCAGCTTTTCAACGAATTTATCGCGTTGTTTTCCCATTTCCGTCAGCTGTCAATCATGGCGCGCGCGCACAGTCTAATCCTCGCAATTTCAGCAGGAAATATGCTCCAATTGCCTCCCGGAACTGCTCCACACGGTCTTCAGCGGCTCCGACGCCTCGCTCCTCTACTTCGGAGGCGCCTCCAGGTGTAAGTCACTCGAGCACACGCATGATATTGACTACCGTAATCCTGCATTCAGTAAAAGACGAACTGCTCTACAGTAGCCGACCGAACAATTACGGGATCTTTGTCGCTGCGCTCGCGTGGACGTTCAAACTGATCAACGAGTTCAGAGAGCGCAAACCCCAGTTCAGGTGAGTATTACGGTACTAGTGGACGGTAGTTAGAGTTACGGTATTCCAGATACTCGGTGAGGATATCGGCTTTGCATTATTCGCAGAAGACGGACGGATTGATTGATTTGTTCGAGCAGTTCAACGGTAAATTCGCCTGCAAATTACCGTAATCTACTAATAATTTTGCAGAGAAACCGGGGAAACCGATTATCGTAGTCGAAGACCCTGCGCTCGGTGTTCGCGTCGAGAATCAAACGGAAATCAGGGTCGACTCGGTGCACAAAGCGATGTTCTACTTGGATCGGCTGATCGACCACCGAACGATAGGTAGGAAATGCCATCAAGCACACGCTCGTCCGTTGTCCCGAAACGCAATTACCGTAACCAATTTGAGTGCATTCTTGTTTCAGAGGACGAGGAGAGTCAGCGCGGGTCACACGTCTTCTTCTACATCCTCGTCTACCGCTACAAAGTCGAAGGGAATCAGGTGGCCGGAGGCAAATCGCGGTATGTCCAGATTTCGCGTTAGCTTATTCACTGCGCTGTGCTCAGATTCTGCCTGATGGACCTCGGACTCGGCGAGAAGCACTCGCGCAACGGCCACATCACGCTGTCGGCCATCGGGAACATTCTTCTCGCCATCTTCCAGGGCCAGAAGCACTTGCCCTCAAGGTACTTATATATCATCCTTCGGCGGCCCTTTGTCGCGCCGACGACCTAATTGTTTATTTGCATCGGGCGATTCCCGCGGGAAACTCGCGCGCAATTCGACAATTTAAATTGAAAGCTCTCGGGGGAGACGTCGCGCAACAATTCATAAGTTCCGACGTCGCGCGCCGCAAAAAGCGACGCGAAGAAACAATTGAGAGGCGCGAGAGAGCGCGGCAGTGCGCGATTCAGGGGTGAATTGGCGCAGCGCACTCTCTTCGCTGACTCCTCTCCCTGTTTTGATCAATTTCTTCATCGTGCAACGTTGCAGACAAAGCGTTTTCTGTCAACTTCTGAGGGAATCGATCGGGAATTCACGGAACAAGAGCTCCGTGCTGCTCAGCACGCTCCCCTCCAACGAGGAAGATCACATCATCCAACTCGCGAGCAAACTCCACAAAGCGACGCGAATCTCCACGAGGCGAGGAAAGGTAACCGCGTTCCCCTCTCGCTCTCCGCTTTACGCCGGAAACGTTTCAGTCAGGCAGCGACCACTCGAGCGTCGCCTCCGACGAGAAACCCGTGCGGCGACGCGGAGTCATCGACTCCGAGCAGTCGTCGTCGGAGCAATCCTGCGCGGAGACCGTCATCTTCCTGGGACCTTCGCTGAAGACCAAGGAACCCTCTCCGCCCGACCCCACGAGGACGCTTCGGAAGACGTCGGAGCCGGTGGCCATCGACTTCCCGCGATGTCACTCCGCTCCGCGGACTCCGATCCACGGCCCCGCGCCTCAGCCGATCGCCATCGACTTCCCTCCCTTCTACAAAACCGCGTCCCACAGTCTCCCGCGCAACTGCACGTTCGCCCCACCGTCTCCTCTCCGCAGGACCACCCACGACGACAAATTTTTTGTCATTTCGAATCCAATGGCGCATGAGTCGCCGCCACCGCAACCGCCGATGCCGATGCCGAAGGCGAAGCCGAGCGATGTGGACCCGAAGAAGAACCAAATGATTGTCAATTGGCTTCTGCACCAAGAGGCGTCGAACGGGAGTCCGCGGCGGTTCCAGGGACAGGAGGAGTACGGTCACGACGTCGGCGGCATCGGAGTGCCGCTGGTGGAGAAGAAGCCGAGTTACTTCGGCGCGAAATTCGCGCGTCTCGCGACGAAGATGGACTCCGCGATCCAGTGCAACGAGGAAGACATCGACTCAGAGATGCTGAACGTGTGGAACGCGGCGCGCTTCCTCGACGACATCGTGGAGGACGAAGAGGAGTCGCTGCGCACGAGTAGCCTGATGTCGTCGACGGCAAACCGCGAGGCGCTCGCTGAGAAGTCGTTCGACATCAACATCCTCTCGATGAACGTCGATCAGATCTCGCTGCACGGCGATGACGACGACGGCGACTCGGTGGAGATGAACGACGACGACCTCGAGAAGGCGATGGCCGCGAGCATCAGCTCCATCAAGTCGCACGAGATCCTCTCGCGCCTCAACAGCGAGGCCGCCGAGACGACCACGGAGACGACGGAAACACACGAACCGACCGAGATGGACCTCTACCGCCGCGCGAGTCACCTCGAGGCTTACGCGTGCGAGCGCCTCCGCGAGTTGGAGCACGAGGAGGAGCAGAAGAAGCGCGACAAGAAGCGTCTGGCGGCGTTGTCGAAAGCAAAGCTGAAGCAACTCTGCTGCCAGCAGACGCCGAGCGCTACTTCCCTCGAGGGGAGCAGCTCCATCGTGGACGGAAACGTGCTCATCTTCCAGAACTCCGAAGACGAGATCTCCGCGGCAACGACTTCGGTGTCCGCGGGATGCAGTCCGCTGATGCCACGACCGATGGCGAGGTTCCTGGGCGGAAAAGAACGCTCCGCCGCCGTCGACAACAACAACAGCATGACGGCGATGACGAGCACACAGGAAGTGAAGAAGTCGCCCGGATCTCCGACGCTGAAAGCGCGCATCAAGGCGATGTGGGGAGGCGGCGACAGTGGACGCAAACCGCTGGAGGTGAAGACGCCCAAAGGTGAGTAGTCAACTTACAGTAGTCAACTCCGCAAAACAGAACTTGATGCGACGGAATTAGCTCAACGAGCAGTTGCCGCGATGTTTTTGCCAACAAAGAGTCTTTGTTTTGAAGATGACGACAAATTGATTGACGCGTGTGGGTCTGAGAGCGAGAGTTATCTCATCAGAAGCGATAATTTGTCATCCGAATTCTGGATTCTCTGATTTCAGTTCCCGCGCCCAAAGACAAGTGGAAGGTTAAGCAGCTGAACTGCTGTCAGAATCCGTCGATGGCTTCGAGTGGCACGAGTTCCATCCCCGACGCCTCCAACCAGACCGAAGAGCGCGTCGGCAGCATCCCCGATCTGCCGCCAGAAGTCGCGCATCAGATCACTCAGCAACTCGCCAACTACAATCTGAAGGCAAAGAGCCTCCGCCAGGTCGTCTCCTCGGATTCGATTTCGTCGACTCCGCTGCACGCAAAGATCTCCGCCTCGTGCCAACCTTCGCCCGTGCGCTCCGCTGTCCTCCAGCAGACGCTCTCCGTTCAGAACATTCCTCTCGAGAGCCGGCATCACCGGAAGTCCTCCACTTCAGCGATTCCGAAGGCAACCACGCGACGAAAGGATTCCGTGGAGTCGATCAGGAGGGAAAAGAAGAATTCGTCCTCCAGGTGAGTCGCCTTCGAGGTCGAAACGAGTGCAACGAGGGTCTGTTTTAGGGTGCGCTCGAAGGAACGCAGAAATTCTCTTGAATCCAGCAACGCAACGACGATTCCCTCGCCTTATTCGAAGGTAAAACTCGTCCGCGCCTCCCCCAATCCTCATTTTCCCATTCAGGTCACAAACGCAAAGACCGTGGACCACGGCGCGTACTCCTCCGGCCACGGAAGCGACGAAACGGGTTCGGTGGTGCATTGCCGTCCCACGTCGTCTCTCAACGCAAACGGCGGAATCATCTCGGGCTCCACAAGTCGCGCCCGGAATCGCGAGAGCTTCTCTGCGAGCAGCGGCTACGAGAGCGCCGACTACGGTCGCTACAAGACCAAGAGTGAGTCGGATTGTTGACGCGGCGGGTCTATGGCCCTCATTGCAGGCAATTTCATCGACGCGAAGACAGGAAAACTTCCCCTTCTGAATGCAAAAGTGAGCTTTTCTCTACTCTCCTCCCGTCTACGGGAAACACTCCGAACACCTCGAAATCGTCCCGCTGCACTGAATGAACGCTTCGCTTTCAGAGCTCGAAGACGTCCTCGTCGCAACAGTCGCCATCGATCACTACGCAGATGCAATCGGCGATCGATCATCTCTACGCTCGTCGCGCGTATCTCCAAGTGGAACTCTCCGCCGCGAAGCGCCGAATCAGCTCCCACGACGACTCGTCGTCCGCGCGCCTCGATGACCGCTACACCGACCTGAATCCGGAGACCGTGCTCGAGACCCTGAGTCAGGAGACGCGGATTCTCGAGAAGCGGATCGCCGCGTGTCAGAGTCATGTCATGCTCGTCACTTCCTTTCTTTGATTTTTCTCTTTTACGGGTCTCTCAGGCTTTACTCTCTCTCCTCTCCCGCTACCAGTGTACATACGTTCTTCTCGGTTCTCTTTCCTTCTTATCTCAATCAGGATTCACTTTTCTCGCGCTCAAATCGAATAAATTATATTCACGGTTGCGCTTTCGTTCGCAGATCACACGTGCACTCGTAAACCAATCGATAAATGGTGAATCGCGAGGATTTGACGCCGCTGGAAGTCGCCTTCTCTCCGAGTTGCTTCCCTGACGATCCGAAACTCAATCCTGATCAGGTTTGCAACGGTCTCAGCGCAAAAACTACCGTAATTGCCAGGTGATTGAACGCTTTGTGAAAGCGCTCGAGGATTCACTGCGCGAAATCAGAGATTCGGCGCTGGAGCGCGAGGAAGACGTCGCTTATGAGGAGGATGGAGGAGGTAATAACAGAGATAATTCGCGTCGTTTGTCGGCAAACGACGCCTTTGTGGTGCACACCGCACTCTAAGCTGCGAGGGATTAGTTCGCCTCGCGCAAAACGAAAATATCTGCGTGTGAGTAGTGCGTTCTGCTTTACAGGACAACGCGTCGACTTCTGGGGGCCGACGCAAACAGCTAAACGCGTCTTCATCGCTCTTCATGGCGGCTACTGGCAGGTACGCCCCACAGTTGTCCATTCAAGACCACAAAACGCTTCAGGAGGGCGACAGGAAGTACTTCACAACGATGGTGAAACCTCTCGTCGAGAACGGCGTTACGGTAGCCGTGGTCGGCTACGATCTCGCGACGCAGAAACCGCTACGAAGTGTGATTGAACAAGTGAAGAAGGCGATTACGGTAAGCGCGCTGAAATGGAGTGAACACGCGAGATTCAGTTCATCGCCGGTTTCTGTCCCCACGCGACGTTCGCGATAGGCGGCCACAGCGCAGGAGCTCATCTGGCTGCACTGGCCGCATCGGAGATGTCCGCGGACGACCGCCTCACCGATTTGATTCTCATCTGCGGAATCTACAAGTTGGAAGAGCTCGTCGACACGTACATCGGTCAACCGATACAGTAACCGCCGCTTCCCGTCAAATGACATACCGTATTTTTATAGATTGACTCAGGAAACGGCTGTAAGTTGCGGTCTCGACAACGAGAAGCTCCTAGCGAGATTCGGGAACAAATCGATCACCTTTTTGAATTCGGAATTCGACGCCGAAAAGTTGAAAGCGCAGAACGCGGAGTTGGAAGCGTTTTTGAGGAAGAGCGGGGCGAGGAAGGTTGATTCCGTGGTATTTGGGAGAAACGAAGGAGGCAAACGGTGTTTCGTTTAAGGAGGTGAAAGGAGTCGATCACTTCAGCATCATCGAGAAGCTCCGCGACCAAGACCACTTCGCCTGCAAATCCCTACTCGCAGCCGTCCTGCGCGAGTAGGAACAGCGAAAAGAGCGTTCGGGAAAACTTATTAAATCTTCGTCTGCGCCGATGTTGATCCATTCTGCTCCACATTCTCACGCGTTGCTCTCTTTGAACAGATTTAAGTTATTTTCGCCTCAGAAAGCATTATTTGGAATTACAGAGGTTAGAAAAAAACGTTTATTATCTTTCATATGAGTGCAGCTCAAACCTTGACACATTCGAAAAACCCGCAATGGTAGGAGTACTGTAGCATCGACTTCTGGTCGGAAACATACTTCGCTGGAGCGTCAATCATGCGCTCATCTTTCACCACTTCAAACCCGGACGCCTTTACGATGTGCATCACTTGTTCATATGGTAATTCAATCGAATCCGCACCCTCGCCTGAAAGAGGACCGGATAACATAATTCGGTGAACGGCGACACTAACCTGCATAGTGATAAAGCAGGGGACCAAAATTAACCCACACGCCTCCCGATTTCAGTATTCGCTTGATCACATCAACGTAGATGAATGGATTCGTGGCGGTATCCAGAAAGAAGCACGTGACGACGCAATCAAACGATTCGTCACTTTCTTCGTCCATTGCGGAAACGAAATCACCGGCACACATTGAGAAAGTGTTGCGCCTCTGCAATGGAAGAATCAACTGAAAATCAATGGGAGATTCGACTGACCTGGGTGTTATTACTCTGTTTCGTCGGGCAAACGTCAGGAATCTGGATTCCTCGAAACTGATTTTCGTACGACCACTGATTGTTGTTCTCACTAGCGTATGGATAAATCGTATACTGGTTCGCTTGATCGCTACAGTTGAGAATGAAGTTTGACACAAGTAGCATTAGCATCGAGCACTCGTTTCCAATCGTCGAGAAGCCATCTTGAACTAACTGCCACACAAGACGCGCTAGTCCACTTCCTGGTACCAAGATAGTTACATCCGCCCGTTTCTCGACATTGGGATAGCGGTCGTACAGAGCCTTTAAAATCCTTGAGTAGCAGGAGTCGCGTTCCGCCCGACCTTCTTCGCTCCAGTCGCGTGCCAATTGTTTCAAGGTCGACCGCACCTTCGCCATATAGTGTTCTGTGGCAGGACGCAGCTGTGTGATTGCGTACGCCTTATCCAAGAATTCTGCATCTGCGGCTCTGTCGAGCATGCTTTTGCCAGATTCCAGCACAGCGTCGAAGAACTTCTGGTTCTCCATCACACAACTCTTTGCTGTTCGAAGCGCCGGCGCGTAAGTTGAAGCGATCATTTCGCGGTGTTGTGCTGGCAATCGACTAAACGAGAGTTGGTATCCCGATTATACGAATCGTCCCACTTACGCGAATGCTTTGCCTTGCGCTGAGAGCTTCAAAAGTCCATATTTCTTGTAGTAGGCCAACGCATTCAACACCTCAGAAGCTGCTTCAGCTTCTTCCCGATTTTCACCGTGTTGGTGGATTTCTGGGAGTTGACTATTGTCATCCATCGTGACCTGGAACGAGTCATTACAAACAAGAACGCGGGAACCAAACACAAATCGAATCCTCCTCAAACATCGTTGGGATCAGCAATTTCTGGGTTTTTACACGACCACACGCATCGCATTCCAATAAGTCCGAATCACACCAAAGCTCTAAAAGTAGTGACGATATCGATACGTTCGCAGTGAGTATTTGCTTCAGAAAAACAAGGAATGTATGAAAAATTTAAAACAGTTTCACAATTACACGTTTCAAGAATGGAAAAAAACAATCCTAAAGTGAACTTATAAACAGAGAGCAAACGTTTCGTCGATGATTTCTTGGATTTCCCTCTGATGGTGCTCGCCGATAGCAGTAGCGGTCCACGCCAACTCCTTGCGACCGGCATATTCCAGCTAAACACAAAATGTGAGGAATCATAAAGAAATGTGAGAAAATGTCCACAATGGACGAAGACTCACGTTGACTCCGAGAGCGTTTGCGAATCGTCGGTTGACGAACGACCAACAGCCAGCGTTACGAGCCTCTTCCTGTGACCAAACAAACTCTGAAAACATAGAGATTCTTGAAGTTGCTCCGAGAATCACTAACTGTCGGTCTTTGGATAAAGATCCATCGCTTTCTTGATCTCCTCAACAGGGAACGGGGCAATTCCTTCCAGGCGAACGACGGCGATATTGTTGAGTTTGCGATCATCGCGTTCCTTTTGGATTGTAAAACAGTGCTTGCCACTCACGAAAACCACTTTTGTCACTTTGTCGGCAGGAACGGTATGATCAACAAGAACTGATTGGAAGTGAGTTCCTGGACCCATATCTGCCAGAGTCGACGCAGCCTTAGGGTGACGGAGCAGAACCTTAGGACCGACTATGATGAGCGGCTTTCTGTAAGGCGTGACGACTTGTTTTCGTAGCAGATGGAAGTACTGAGCGGAAGTCGTTGGGTAAGCAACTTGGAAGTTAATGTTTTCACCATCAGCGGGTTTCTGATCTTCACGACTGTCAACGAGTTGAAGGAATCGTTCAACACGGCAACTGCTGTGCTCAGGTCCAGCGCCGTCAATTCCGTGTGGAAGCATCATGACCAGGCCGCTCTGAGTGAGCCATTTGCTTTCAGCTGACGCTATGAACGTATCGATCATAATCTGGGCTCCGTTGAAGAAATCTCCGAACTGTGCTTCCCACACGCATAGGCGTTTAGGGTGATCCAGTGAGTAGCCGAATTCAAATCCGAGAATCGCTTCTTCGGAGAGCAGATTGTTGCACACTTCGAGGAAATGCGTTTGGTCTTCGCGCAAGTGATTCAAAGGAATATAGCCTGCATCCGTCTTCTGGTCAACCAACATAGCGTGACGATGTGAGAAAGTTCCGCGACCGACGTCTTGACCACTGATTCTAACATCGTTTCCTTGCAACAGAATCGAACCAAAAGCCACGGCTTCAGCGGTAGCCCAATCAATTCCTTCTCCCTTCTCCATCTTCGCGATGCGCGCATCACAATGCGTCTTGGCCAAATGGGGATGGACATTCTGAAACCATTACTGGATACTGCTAGATGACACTATACTTACAAATCCTTCGCAGGTCTTGACAGAAGCAGCTCCGATATAGCGCAAAAAGTCAGTATCTACTCCAGTATCCCAAATCGCAAACGCTTTGGGAGCTTGTTGGAATCCCTTCCAGCTGCCTTCCAAGTGGACAGCCCTGAATAATAACTTTAATACTAGAGCCTCAATTGCTCAAAACCTCGGCTCCGACGCATCGATGGATTTGAAGTCTTTCATAAGCGCATCCGTGTGCTCTTCGACAATCTTCTTGCGTTCTTCCTCGCTAAAGACACCTTCTTCGATCAACTTCTTCGTGTAACGATCAGGAACGGATTCATGCTTGTCGATTTCGCCATACATAAGAGGTTGCGTGAAGCGTGGATCATCGAGTTCGTTATGTCCCCAGCGCCGGAAACAAATAAGGTTGATGAACACGTCTTTGCGGAATCGTTGACGATAAGCGAAGGCGAGACGCGTGGCGCGGACGAGATCTTCAGGTTGATCGCCGTTAACGTGAATAACCGGGGCGTCGATGGCTTTCGCCATGTCAGTGCAATGAGCGGTTGACCGACCGATTCGCGGTTCCGCGGTAAACGCGATCTGATTGTTTGTAACGAGATGAATGGAGCCTCCAACGCGGAAGTGTGGACATTGAGAAAGTGCCAATGTTTCCCAAACGACACCCCAAAATGTAATAGATTACAATCTGAAAGGAATCCGAAACAAACCTGGCCAGTGAAAGCGCCATCTCCGTGGATCTGAACGCAAACAACGCCATCGCCCACTTGACTGCCCTCGACGTGGTCTCCATAATCACCCAAACCAAGCGTACGCGCTCTGGCTCGAGCTTTTCCCATCGTGACGGGGTTTACGGCTTCAAGATGAGAAGGATTCGGGAGCATCGTCACATGTACATCGCCGTCGGATGTTTTAATATCAAAAGAACTGGCTAAAAACAATTCACTGATTGGAAGATGAAAAAACTTATAAAACATACTCAGATGGGACATAACATCTCCACTACCATCAACATCGGCTGGAAATTCGGGTTTCCCGCGCATCTTTCGGAACATCTGAACAACTGGGAACTCCATCTGCTGAGTGAGCAGGTTCAGTCTTCCTCGGTGGGCCATTCCCAAAATGAGCTGCTGCACTTCGTTTTGAGGACAGATGGTAAAGAGTTCATTGAAGAACGCGAACATCGCTTCGGCTCCTTCAGCTCCATATCGCTTCACTGAAGGGAACTTGAGGGCGAGAAAGTTGTCAAAGTTCTAGAAAATCTCATTGATTGATATCGAATTCACAATTGCTGCGAACCTGGCTTTTGACCATCAGTTCGGCAATCTTTCTCTGTTCGTCTTTTGTGAGCTCTTCGCGTTGAACTTGTTCAAAAACTTGACTGAACCACTGGCGTTCCTCCCACGACTGAAAAACGGATCGTACCAGAGCATAAGATGTGAATGCCTACAGTCAAATGCATAAATTCTCCTGCCATTGTTCCACAATAAGTTGCTTTAAGTTGCTCAACCAAATCAGCGATTGTGGCTTCGCGATCGCCTATAGTCAATGTGGAGGTAGCATCGAGTCCGTACACCGCAGGATTGAGTTCGGCGACTCTAAATTCCAGTTTCAACATTTCTACTTTACAAACTACGGCATACTCGGCAGCTTTTGTCAGATTCAAAGGATCCAACTGGGCGTTCATGTAGCCGTATCTGCGGAAGGCATTGATCAGATGAGAACGCTGGCTCTCTTCAGGAGTCATTCCAGAAACATTTGGCTCGAAAGTGCTCGCACGTGATTCAATGAATCCGAAAATCCCATTGTGCGAATGATAAAGCCGCCGTCCAAGGCCTGAAAGCAGAGCTCTCACAACAGAACACACGAGTCCAAATAAGGTAAACGCCCTCTTCTTTGAGGGAAAAGCAAACAATAAGATCTTTGTTGGTGCTACTACCACTTTGACAGATGAGCGAGATAGAGCGTTGGGAGTGCGCCGTTTCTGTGAACCGCCCAATCCCACTTTCCACGCTTAATTCTACTTTTTGTTTGTACTCAATTAATGGGCGTACCGTACTGAAATGTAACGTCGAGAATATCATCACAACGTCTTATTCGGTCTGTCCTGCTTGTCGTGCGGTTAATTAAACAAGGCTCAAAATCCACTGCTAATGGTCAATCTGTATTTAGTGTTCAAAGCGACTGTCCATTATTGTGGCAACGAAGCGAATCGCGAAAGACAAACAGAGCAGGCCTAACCTCTCGGCCTCGCGCAGCAGCAATCGCGCAGTTACCTACCGACTGACTACTATACAACCCAAAAGACAAACAAACTCGGCTCTGAGAGGATCGCAGATGTTCGCCACTACCTCACAACGATCGTTTGCAGCGAGCACCGAAGCCATCATGCTAGAGCAGATGACCATTTCCGAAGGTAACGGAGAACCTGTCGTGGAGCCGCCGCCACCCTACAAGTCCGACGCCGAAAGCAACTCGAATAAAAACAGGTATTCCCGTCGCTTTCGATTTCGGTTTTAGCGTTCATTGCAGAAGAATAAAGCCGATTTCCGAAAGAACATTCAAATTTGTCGCCCTGATTATTTTGTGAGTGCTGCACCCCAAACATTTCAAGCTCAACAAAGCAATTTCAGTGGCGTTCTTGGATTCATCGCTTTGCTAGGAATTTCCATCGCACTGGTTCTCTACATTTAGCGCAACGCATATAAATATATAACCTACCTCGCACAGAGCTGCTCTGAAGTCGCCGAAGCATCTGAAAGCAGTTTATGAATGTAAATATTCCACGTGCACACTAATAAAACGAACATCTCGATCGAGAAAGAACGCGTGACATTTTACATGAGACCATCAGTAAAACGCACCGTCACAATCAATTCTTGCAACAGTGACCACGCATTGTCGCTTATCAACCGACCAAGGGGGTGTAGTCCTCCCTACCAAACGCGAGGAGCAGTTCGGTTGAAAAGAATCGATCAATGATCTTCGCTCAGGTAGCCATCAGTAAAACACAACTGCTTTTTCCTTTCATGTTATACACATTAAAACAATAGATAGTAATGCATAATGACAACGTTACAAAATTAATTTAGACAACATCCAAATTCTTAACATTTTCAACGTCGAGTGGGCTGAGGAGGGAAGCTTCCGATGGTCTGCCGGTTGGTAGCCGTCAGATTCGTGCTTGGAGTAGCGTAAGCATTCGATCCAGGCATCGCAGGTCTGAAATGAAAAATCTCGTTACAAATTGTATCATCATCGCAAAATAAAAAAGAAAACGAAGTTTAGATAAGAAATCCGATTTTATAAATGCTATCGCAGCACGCAGCTCGGCTCGACGCGAACGATTCTCGACCTTGAATTGGATCCGTGCAACTACGGCATTACGTTCTACCGATCGAATAACACACGTGAGTGACCGCAGAGAGAAGAAACTTCACGTACGCGGAGTACACTTCGACAGCGTTAAATCACATCGGCCCGTTCCACGCATTCTCCAAATCACTCGTGTCCACGAAACGCAAGTATCAGTAAAGCGCGCGTCTGACTTACTATTACTACCGATTTAAGGCGAAGTTTCAGTGACAGTTGATTTTGGTAGATCCATGCTAAAAATTATCCCCGATGTCCCAAATTTAAAAAAATAGATTTTTCAGCGAACACCTACGCTGCAGAGCTTTGAGAGTAATACGGTGCTCTCTGCTGAGGGGCCGGCACTGAAGCGGCTTGCTGATATCCATAAGAAGACAATGGTTGAGGCTGTTGATGTTGAGCCTGTTGGTAGGGGTGAGACGGAGCTGGAGCGCCATAGTTAGGAGCTGCCTGGGCAGCGTATGCCTGTTGTGGTGGCGGCTGCTGCTGTTGAGGTTGCTGTGGCTGCTGCTGTTGTTGCTGTTGTTGATAATACGAAGATCCTGCAACGCGTAAATTTAAACCAGAAGCAAAAAGATGCGTCAAACCTCCTCCATACGGGTGCGAAGGTGCACTGGGAGTGTAACCTGCAGCAGCCGGAGGTTGGTATGGCTGCTGAGAAGATGCGTAGTTGACAGGAGGAGCCGCCGCGGCAACAGGTACGGGAGCTCCAGTAGAAGGCAAAGAAGAATGCTGTGGTGCTCCTCCGGTGGGCCGGAAGCTCAACTCCTTACTCAATCTATCGCGGTAATAGAAATAACGCTGACGAGCATCAACATATTGTTGGTAGATTTGTTGCAAATCGCTAAAATCATTTGGATGCGAGAAAAATATAAGTGTGACGAGCTTACGGGTCAGAGGGACGAGGCAACTCAGGATCCTGGTCAACAAGGTTACCAGAGGAATGCTGGCTCTGAGATGAGCCGTTAGTACCCGAACCATATCCATAAGTATTGCTCTGCGGGCACAGGTTCACCGTGATTTTAGAGGGAGGGCCATCGGGACTGCCGCTAAAAAGGACAATTAAAATAGCAAATCAAGCAGGATCTCATGTACACTCTCTCGCGCTTCATTGTAGGCGGCTTCCCGTCACCCATGCGTACGCGTCGTTCCATCTCTTGGGGACAGTTAGGAGTTTTATGATCAGCCTTTCCACAGGTGAAACACTTATCACCCATTCCCGGCTCCTTACGCAATCGAGAAGTGGATCGCTCAATGTGGATTTCTTTGCCTTCCAAATTATAACGATCAAGCTTCGTTATAACCGTTTCCGCATCCCTCTCCGATACAACATGCTACAATCACGCTTAAAATTTAAAACATAATTTTTGAAAAATTACCACAAAAGCGAAGTTCTTTAAAACGTCACATTCTTGGACAACGTCGACAAACTCCAAGAACAAGTTTCGCAGACGGAACGAGTCGACGCAATCCGCAAGATTCCCAACAAAAAGTTTCACCATTGCGCGCTTGTCGATATACTACTACGAATAAACACATTACATCACGCAAACGTACATATATATGGGGCGAAAAAGTATGCAAGCAATGCCTCGATCCGACAAATTCATACACCACGCACGAACGCATTGCAAGATTTATCAGGCTCACAAATCAAAATATGAACAAAGTACACATAAATTAAGAAGATGGAGTTTCAGCAGCACCGGGAGTGAAACGATCCTTATTGTTGATCAAAAATTCAGCAAGAAATTCAATCGCATTGGATGGACGTTCCTTTGCCAAAGCAGCAAGACCTTGCAAAAGGATTGGAACCACAGTGTGATCAAGATATTGACGAGTAGGCATAGGCTAAAAGGATTAATATTACACGGTAAGAATAAAGAACAGCTAACCTCATCCTTCTTCTTCTCAGCAGAACCAGGCATTTCCATACTAGTGTCAGTGGCGTTGGCATCAGAGACGGGCGTTGCGATCACAGGTTCAGGAGCTTTCTTGGGCTCGGGAGTCTGGTCCAGACCCAACTCTGGTACTTTGTCGGCTTCCTGCATGGGAGTGTCCTGTGGCTGAGCAGCTTCAACATTTTCCTCAGTAGGAGGGACGGGTACAGCTTCGACAACAGGTGTCTCCTCCTCAGCAGGCTTGTCTTCTGGTTCCTCTACTTTGACAGGTTCGGAAGTAGGTGTGATTTCGGCTGCCTCAACGGGAGCGCTGGTGGTTTCTACAGAGTCAGTCTCCATCTTGATATCCTCCTGTTGTTCAACAGCGGACATGGCGAAATCGATTGACCGATTCTGAACAAAAAAAAAGTTGATTATGCAAATGCTTAAATAATACAGGACGAACACGACACGAGAACAACGTCCAGAATAATCGACTGACAGAAGCGCTGGGAGGCATTCTGATCAGGACAATTCACAATGAAGACGGCAATACAAACAGACCGCTCACAAAGCAAATGTGAAGCACAAAAAAGCATTTGATGCTGCACAGTCACAATATGTCTATGGTTTAGAAGCGAAAGGCGAATCTAACGAACATATGAATCAGTTTCCAACGCAACAGCAATGAGTGAGATACGCGCGCCACGCCTCGCTTTGTTGGCAATGCGCCGCGCCGTATAAGAAACATGCAAAGATAGCAGCATTCAACGACTGGCAATCGATATCGACACATCACAGTTCTGTTCCACACAGTTTCATTCATCAATCGAAAAGTCAGCTGAACCGAAATCGTCCACTTCCGAAATCGTCCAATTGATCACGACGAATTTTTAAAGCGCTTCACCTCGCTTGCGCATTTTCATTTCAAAAAGTATCGCGCTGAGACCCAACTTCTGTCGAAACTATATTCGTTCTCAACATTCTTTCCAGGAAACGGTCAACAGAGGACGGTGAATTAAATAATCTTTGCCATCCTTCTTTTGCAGGATACGACATTCTATTTCACGCACTCGTCCCGAAACAATCATTAAGCAAAAATTGAGCATCTAACCGTTTCATTCAAAATCAACAAATAACAATTTACTTCCTATGAAATCATTTAAAAATCGTCAAAGTCGTACTTGACGTTGGTGGGCTCTTTGTTTGTGTCACAGGACGGTGAAGACTCCTCTGGTGCAGACTCTATTCCCTCACGGGCGTTCTTCCCCGATTAATAGCTTCAGAGAACAGTCGCATGTAGTAACTAATCGCAGCGGTACTATCATCATTTCCCGGAATTGGATAAGTGATGTAATTAGGATCTGAAAGTGGATAGTGACCATCTGCAGTCACAGATGAAAACCGGGAACGCTACCTGCATTCGAATCAACTATTCCTATGGTCGGAATTGCCATTTTCGCAGCTTCAATGACGGCCGGATGCAGTTCTAGAACAGAAGTAAGAGTCGACAAGAAGACGATAGCATCCGGAAGGCGCACAGGCGATCCGAAAATCTGTCTTGTGTTGGTCAACGTCCCTTCTTGCCATTTGCGAGTGTGCGAATACTGACCCAAGTCACCCGCCCTGCGTTCAATCATAAGCATGTTGGTCCTAAAATATTTTTCTGTTAATTTTCCATTGATGAAAAATATGTTCAAACCTGTCAGATGTGACGAAAAGCACCATTCCACCGCGATAAGTAATGTGAGCCAAAAAATTGAGCGCTTTGATCAAACATTCCTTTGTAATGTCCAAGTCGAATATGCAGAAGCCAAGTCTTTGGCCGAACAGCGCCCATTTCATGTTGTCGTTCAAAGTTCCCACCTGAAAATCTCCAATACTCGACACTGACGGATTCGAACGTACCTTGTGACCATAATGGACGCGGTTGTCAAACAGTTCTTCAACATTGACGCATTCGTTCATTTTGAAAAAATCTTCATTTTGCAACTCTGAGGACACGAACGGCTTCAGAGTTGGAGGATGCACGGTCGCCCTCTGCAAAAGCTCCTTGCTCGGAATCGAAATGACGGAGGCGGGCGAAGCGGTAGCCGACGAGAACGGCGCTCTCGAGCTGCACGAAGCGATACGCTTCGGAACGTGCGAAAAAACCCGCGTGAACATCTGAAACAAACGCCAAATAATAATTGCGAATACTCGATCGCCACGAGAACTTCAAAAAAGTGGAAACAATTCTTCCACGACTTATTTAAATTCTTCTCGTCGACCACACACGTCGTTAACGAACACGAAAGAAATGTTCCGGCACGTAAACTTTCGAGAAATAGAGTTGTAGAGTTGACCGAGTAAAGAAATTACCTCGGAATGTTACAATCTTATATTTTGAACTAGAATCTAAACCCAAAAAGCTGAAACCCGATCTGTTCTTTTATTACATGTATATATATAGACTGGAGTGATCCACCTTTCGAGCTTCCGTGGCGCAATTGGTTAGCGCGTTCGGCTGTTAACCGAAAGGTTGGTGGTTCAAGCCCACCCGGGAGCGGACATTTTTTATTTCCGTGATCTAAATATATAATTGTACCGCTAGCTGGCTGTTCCGACGGATTTCTGTCATCCGTCAACTAATCTGGTCCGTTTGGTATGCAAAAGTCAAAACAGACTTGGTAGGTTCATGTTCACTACACATTGTTGCATCATTCATTCAGTAATTTATCGTTACATTTCAATTTGTGGAGATCACTTGCATAAATACAGGACAGATTGTTCAATCACCAGGAGGATCACTTGCACAACCACCACTGATTGTTGCTGGTGCCCTTGTACGGGTTCTCTTCAGGAGTTCCAGGCCTAAGTAATGGATCCTCGCCACTGTGTGCCTGGGTATATTCCACCAATCTGAAGAATGAAAGATCAACGCTGAATGGAAATGTGAGGGATCTTACTTCTCGGCAGCTTCCGAAACAAGCATGCGGGGTAGTTCCAAATATTGACGGAGCGCTTCGACCTTCTTTCGTTCCAAATTGGTTGCTTTTGCCGAGTTCTCCATCGTGAGCTCTGAAATAGGAACCTGCAGCACAATACGCACAAAGAAAAGAAGAAATCGCGCGCAAAACGAATGAACGAAATGGTCACCGCCGCCATGTAACCTTCGCGGCACAAAGAGACAGACGAGTGGATTGCGCCGATTTCGACCAGCGCAGTGAGATGAGTAGATCGAGCGAGCGAACAATCGAGGGATGCACGAATGCGACCCTGAAATGGAGCTCACTGGTCCTCACGCGATAGAAGTTGAATTGCGGCGTCGTGGGTGGCGGGTGACTGCTGCGTTTGAGTTGGAGTTTGGGCTTCGCGTGAACGAGCCTCCTGAAAGAATCGTCTGGAATTGTTCGTTCTTTTAAGCCAATCTATTGTTCTTGATTATATATTTTCAACTTCCGTGAAAACACTCATGTGATCAATCAGATTAGCGTCAGCTGGGTTGTTTTTCAAAAGAAGCACGAAATCACATTTATTCTTGTTTGATTGATCGAATGAATTTCGGTAATTTCCGTGTTGAAAAGCAATAGTATCCCTAAATTTTGAACACATTTTCCCATGCTTTCAGGTGAAAATGAGTGGACTGGACACTCTAGAAGAAGTTAGTGAAAAGCTCTTCGCGACTGTGCTTCCTGAGGGCCGAACGGGAATGCCCATTATGAGAATGGTGAAGCTCTTCGAGTGAGTTTATTTTCATTCATATTCCTCTTGCTGACACGAGCGTTTCGTTCCAGACAGGACTGGAATGTCAAAATGAGCGATGTACTGTGTGACTTAGGCTACCGCAATGTGCGCGAGTTGATTGAAGCTTTGCCTACCCAGCTAAGGACTCTTCAAACGGGGCAGGGGCTTTTCGTGGCGATTGTTGAATCCAAAGCAACTCAACATGTCTCTGATTTGGTCAACAGAACCAAGAAGAAGCAGAAGGCGAAGAAGTTGGTCTCTTCAGATTGCGTGTTTTAACGATTTTATTTTAGGAAGCCTGCACGTGTGGTGCATGTTCACGCTCCTGGAAGCTTGGCTAGCCGCCTTTCCTTTCCATCAAGAGCCCCGGGACATTTCAACCCGCGTTGTTTCAGCAACAGGAACAACGCTAATTTTAGTCAGAGCTCCCGTTTCCCTCAGACGCAGCCATCTCAGCCGCGCTTCAACCAAAGTAGTTTCAACAGCTTTGCCACATCGCAGTCTCAATTCGGAAACAGCGGTCGCTCCAATGACTTTGCTCAAAGCCAAAGCGCTAGGGTTCCTCAGCAGGGTTTCCAGCCATCTTTCAATAGGAACGGCTTCAACAATTCAGTCCAGCAACGATCGGCGGGCTCTAACTTGTACTTAACGCATTTTGTAATCTTTAATAGTATTGATTTCATTTCAGCTCGGCATCGATGCCCTATAGTGCACAGCAGCGCTCTGTTGAGCCGAAACCTGCAGCTACTACCACGTCGGTGTCATACAAAGCACATCAACTTTCTTATGGGGCTAAACCGTCTGCATCACCAATGTCGTCAACGCTGTCATACAATCAACAGCCGGGTTCATATGCACAGATGCGTCCTGCACTTGCTGCGTCACAACGCCTTTATGAGCAGGATCCCACTGCTACACTGCCATATGGGACAAACCGCCGGTCTCAAGAGCGACAGGCTTCTCCGGCTGCGGTGTCGCTAGCGGGTGGGGAAAATCAACTCTGTAACGAGTCGACGTCTTCGGACCTGAGTGTTGAAGTGCAAATCAAAGATTACGACGATGAAATCAAATGTTTGGTCATTGAGGTAAAGTTTCATTTTCACTGTGAAATAGTTCACACGGTGGTTTTCTGTTCAGCTTCACAAACGCGCGGAACTTGGCACCTACGATTTCTTTGAAGGCATCAAAGGTTTGGAACTGCCCGAGCCATCCCACTTATTCATTCAGCGGCTGATGAAATACTTCAAGCAGTATTTCAGCATAATTTTTACTCGTAAGTTCTTACTGTTTACGAAGCGTGTTAACCGATTCAAATTTTCAGCATCCACTGTGCTGTTAGTCCCAAACCCGTTTCCTCCTCTCATGAAATGCTGAAAATGAAAAAAATGTACTTCTATAACTTGTTTGATGAATGAAATGTGAACCTTCAAATGTTATATTGATCTTGCTTGAACGTTACATGCTGAAGTAATTTAATATTGATGTGGATGCGCTGAATTCCTGACTGCGTGCCACTTCTTTGCGGCTGTAATGGTGGTGCTTTTGTCATGTCTTTTCCAGTGCGAACCGCGTTTGCGCTACGAATCATTTTTGGGAAAAGGTGCCTCGTTCCTTTAAAAAATAGGACGACTGAATGATTTAGGTGGATTCGGGATGGTGGAGCTGCACGCATCGAGTGGACATAGACTGTTCGCTGTGAAACGAGCGCTATGTGAAAGTCATCGTTCGTCTATTTTAAACGAGGTGAGTGTATACGGACGGCCTCGACGACTTTGCCTTTTATCATAAAGTTCAAAATGCGGAAAGCACTTGGATCGCACGCGAATGTCATCACGTTCCTCTCTCTCTCAAGCGGGCGCGTCTTCCTTACATAATCATGGAATTCGCTGAGAACGGAGACTTGGATGCTTTCGTTAGGATTGTTGGGATCCCCGATTCGTCACTGGCGAAAGCCCTCTTCCGTCAGTTGCTCGAGGGTCTCCGGTTCGTGCATTCGCACTCGGTCGCTCATTTTGACATCCGTCCGGCTAATCTCCTGTTGTTCAATGGCGGCAGTAAGTCGGATTCCCAGTGCAATTAACTGATTGACTACAGAAACTCTCAAGATAGCAGATTTCGGTCTCGCTTGTCACTATCGTCAAGAAAACAAAGAAATCCTCTTCCGCGGTTCTAGAGGACATCGCGAGTTCATGGCTCCAGAGATTCTCGACGGGAGAATGTACAGGTGACTACTTTAAGACTCCCAACTCAGACATGCAACTGCTGCGTTGTAGGGGACCGCCAGTGGACTTATATGCAAGCGGCGTAGTTCTCAATTTTCTTCTAACTGCCACTCCTTCGAAAACGGTGGCTTCCGACGAGAACTACCGTGAAATTTCTCAAAAATTACTCGAATCGTCACCGTTCAAAAGGTTACCAGCTGAAGAGATTCTAAAAACGAAAACGAAATAAAATTTGAACACAGCAGAATTTAAACAGTGAAAACATAACAAGAAACAAAACCACCACGTATTCAAAATCACTGATTTAATTTATCTGAGCAATTTTTCTGAAAATCTCCTGAATTCTTATCGAGTGTTGTTAGGACCTAGCCGACGGTATAGAAAGTGTTGGAATTACGGCAAAGTCGATGTCAGTAAACGCGAACTCCACTTTCTGCTAAAATAAAATAAAAATTGTACAGATTACATGGACAAGGTTACCGTATTTCGCATTTTCAAAATGTTGGCAACAACCATATTGTTCTTGCACATGTAGGACAATTTCTTGAGCAAATCGGTTTTTTCCGAATACTGGACAAACTGTTGGAACAGCTTAGAAGCGTCTGTGAAAAGCTTTTCACACTGATGTTTCAGATTCTGACCGGCCTCCTCTTTGAAGCACTCGTAGGTAATGTTGAAAATCTCACAAACTGGTCTAAAGCACTGAACTCGGCTCTCAAATCTATCTTGCTCATTGCTTGGAATGGAATACTGTCCGGAGCATTCCAGGCCCAACGAAAATTTGAGCATAGCTTCGCAGAGTAGACCGAGCAGTCGTCCTTTTTCAATTGCCGAGTGGCAGAAATTGAGATGTGTTGTTCGCAGGATGGATTCTCTTTGCTCAAATTCTGACGGCTTCCGCGGCTGAGGCTGACTTTTGTTTTTTCCTTTCTTCCTTTTCTCAATTATGGGCGTTGTTAACGCCTCGTTGACTAAAATCATCCTCGATTCAATTAAGGTATTCGTGTGAATCGACCCACTCTTCGCGTTTGATTCGAATAGTTGTCGCCCACGATGGTCCAGAACAGTGTACCACTGACAGATTATTCTCTGCACGTACCTGAAACGTACTACCGTCAACTTTGCTTGTAAGTACGAAAACAGTTTACCAGAAAACATAAGGGTACTCGTAAACTTCAAAGAGTTGTAGTTGGAATCCCAGTGCGAAATGGTAATAGATAAGCGAGAATGCATGATGAAGAACGTAACCATAGAGGGAAGGCATTGTCAGTCCTATCAAGCTTGCAGGGTTCGTGGTCTCTACGAGATATTTTAGAATTTTATTATCCACATCAGCTGCCTGTATTAACTTGTTGGTTTAGTCATTGTGTAAGGACCGCTATACTCACCTCAGTTACTAAAATCCCCAAGTCTTCTAAGCAGTCGTGCAACACTTCCCTCTGACGAGCAATATTGTATCCGTACATTTGAAAAATCGATATAAAGCACTTCGATGCATCCGTAATAAAGTTTTCCAATGCACTCTCAAGACCGTATGCTTCGGCAGCCCTAAAATATTTCCAGTATAGTAGCGATAAACCGCCTTTTCACAAACGGGTCCTGGAGATATTTCAAATCAATTCCCGCTCGAATACTTTCGAGTATCACATCCTTCATATCAAAGTTACCAAAAACTTTCTGCTCTGTGGGTATCAAGACGATCTGAAGGAAAGAACGTGAGAGGACGCAACTGTTGTCCGAAAAGTAGCGCATGTCTTCCTAAATGATTGGTGATGGCTTTGTTTTCAGTGCTTCTCAGTACTTACCAAGAGTTTGTCGAGGTCAGGAACCTTGTTTGGCAAGTCCCGCGGGATTGTTTCCAATTTAAGAAACAATTGTTCAAAATAAGTAAAAGCTTCCACGCGTGACATCAAGTCTCTCTTTCGCGGAAAAGCAGCTGGTAGTAGTCGCCGATTTACCTCTGGTTCGAAAGCAGGAAGCCACTCGTACAAAACTCCAAATGACAAATTGAAAACGCTTAAAATACCAACAACTTACAATCGTCTTCCTCAGAAGCTTCGGTCTCATCTCGTGGAGGCATTGCTCCAAACTCTTTGAACGTCCTCGATATCAGCATTATTGCTGTCCCACACTTTTTGCACGCGTGAATGGCTTCCTCAAAGTTGGGACGAAAATCGCCCAGCGAGTAGGAAGTCGAACCTTCTTCAGTTTGCTCAAAGCCAACGAAATGCCTGGTTACATTTAGTATTTCATAAATAAATTCAAGCCGATCCCGAATGCATCGGTCAGGTGTATTTCGGACTTGACCCCCAGAATCCCTGCGCTCAGTTTCAATCAGAACATTATAATTTTCAATCTCTCTTCGCAGTTCTGAGACTACACCTGACGTGTCGGACATGATATCAGCGTAGAAGTGTACAAGAAAGTCCTCCTAAAAGGTGCATCAATACTTTTGTTCTGACATATGAACAGTGCTTACATCTTTAAATGTAGCTGCAGTTGTGATCAAATCTTTGAACTGTTGAACGACTTCCAAAATTCCTTTACAGAAGGCTTTTAGGCCGGAGTGATTAATCAGAGTCACATCTTCCAGAAGGATGTTGGTGAAGACAGTTTGATCGAGCGATTGGCCGTTCAACCAAGTAGCTAAAGCTGCGATCGTACAATCCATGGTTGCAATCATCTCATCCTTCGGCATTGTTTCCACATTCACTCGTCCGGTTGCAAGCGCATCATCCAAGCCTAATTGCACAGGAAGCTTCACCATCCCGACATCCATCTTAGGATCCATAATTTCGATAGCTGACATTGCTTCATAAAGCGAAAAATTGTGAACCGATATAGTTTCCCCAACAGCTAGAGCTAAAAGAAACATCAAATGTTGGCAGAGAGTACACGTTTACCATCAGATGCCGTCGTGAACATTTGAGTTATGTCTAGACAGATCTTAGGCAAGTTGTCGATGTCGATGTGCTTGCGGGGCTCTCCTATCGTTAAATAGTCATCTTCATCACAGCTTCTCTTCCTTTCGCCCAGGCTCAGTTTCATTAAACCACATTCCAATACACTATCCAAATCTTCCATGACGCAGTCAGCGTCGCCCTGAAATTTGTAGTGGACTAATAGACCAATTCAATGGAACAAATATCTCATAAGAGTAAAACCGATGGTAAATAAAAGTAGTTCAGTTCAATAAACCCGGTTTATGTGGCCAATATGTACATGGTATCAAATCCAGTTTTCTTTCGAATTCACATTCATTTCTCTTGAGACTCCATAAACACTCGCTAACACCGCCAGGTCGTCTTCTATCTCGGCTGGATTTAGCCCCCCGACGGTCATCAGATTTTGGGTTTTCCCTAATTTCTTCGTTTCGGCGTCTACCACATTGCGAAGACGTTCGGCATCTTCTTCGAGAATCTGCTTCATTGATTCAGTTCCTTTGCCTGCAATAAATTAAGAGTAAATAATGGAACCAAAGCAAACAAACTTACTTAAATATCCCAGAATTTCTCGCTTGCTTTCTATAACATCTTTTGACAACGCTTGCTTTTTATCCAATAGTGATTCTCGTATCCTCTCCACGGCCTCCTTCTTCTCCTTTTCATACTGTTGATCTATTACAGACTTTTCTGCTTTAAACACTCTATCCAGCTGGTCGTTCCTCAATGTTCTGTAGGCTTGAATTGTCTAAAGAAGCAAACTATCACTTGAACAGCAGTCACAAACTACAAACATTTAGTTTCGCGTTGTATTCATCACGAAGTTTATCCCTCCTTGAAATAAAATCTGGATCCTTGTGGTTCAACAACCGATCTCTCTTCTGTTCAACCTACAACGCAAATATAGAACTGTATACACCAACAGGTGATTGCAGAATTACTTGTGTCAAAAGCGTGTTGTGAAAAATTTCTTTCAATTCAGTGAGAAGGCGATCGACAGCATAGTTCTTGACGTAGCTATCTTCGAGGTCGGCATACGGATCGAGTGCACCTAAGTTTTCATCAGAATCATCATGTACAGCCGGTGACTGAAAGCGGCGGCGTGAGCGTTCGCTCATTGGTCTGAAACAGCATCAATACAGTAAGAGACGTTTCTGCATGCTCGTTTCCGCAATATTCCAACAAAATACATTCGCAACACTCGATTCGGCTTCTGGAGAAGCAAAAAATATATAAATGACATCGGAATAAATGTCCTGCAGTCCTCGAAGTTTATACAATTGCATGCTAGCGCGTCGAAAGGAGAAACCAATCTACGAGTTACCAATCCACCTCCTAAGCGCCAAAGTTCTGGCGAAAAATCGATTTTAAAGTGACAAAGCACTTGTCGGGCGCGGATGAAATGCAAGCAAACTTCAAACAATACAGGAAACGTAGTATTTCAAACGCTTCACAAGAAGGAGCACCAGCAGTCAACATAATGTATCGTTTGCATTCAATTAGTTATCGAGTCCGTTTCCACTGAACGTCGCGTGACGCGTTTCACGGGCGCCGCCAACAGGAGGATCCAGGCGAATCCTTCCGTCTGTCCGATCTGGACTGGACCAACCAACATTTCATGTTCGAGGCTAGGACTGACGGGCGGAAAGACGGCGGCGTCATGGAGGGACAAGATGGGTGACCGTCGAGGTTTACGAGATCTCCCACAACGAACGAGATCGAAGTGCGGTTGTTTTATAGTTACGCTAATCTTGACGCCGACAAGATTCAAATCTGAATCTGACAGATGGTGTAAACGGAAAGATTGACTTTTAGCGAATCTTCCGCAAATGCGATGCTTTGTGTGAGAATACTATTCGTAATACAAATCGATACAAAATTCGATACGCTGGTATTTTTATGGACGTTTTCTGCTCTTCCAGTGGACGACTTGTGGCCAGGAAATTTGATTTTCTTTTCGAGCCTTCCGATTATCATTGAAGAAACATTCAAGTCACCTCGCTTTTAAATACACTCCGAGACGCTCACATCAGTTCCGAATTACCAATTGACCGCCATCAAACAGTGATTCAGAAGCGAAATGTAAACATCCGACGGACTCATCGTTTCGTCCTTAAAACTGCCATATAGAAATTGGTTTTATGACGACAGTTCAAAAATCACTAGGGTTGTCCCTCCTTTTCTTACCTTATCGGGAATTCTTTCAACGTGAGTGGCGAAGGAGTTATCGTCGACGACCGATCGAATCCCACCGGTGTGGAAGTGTTCATTGGAAATCTCTAACACTTCACACGGTTGAGATTTGATCGAACTATCGACTTCATTGAAGGAAGTGAGGACAGCTGGAAAGACAAGTTGGAGTCCGACTGATTCGCGTTGACAAAAGCTGCCAAATAGGGGACGGTTTGACGGGCGCTGTGATGTGAGTGTCGATTTGTTGATTTTGGCGGCGACGACGCAAGAGAAACGCCCCATCGACGAGGAGATGAATCGACCCTTCGAAGGTTCGAAGCGAGAGGGACCTCGGCGTTGGGTTTGTAACATCGGTCGTAACTCAGAGATTGTGCGTAGCTCGGTGGGCAAAGAAATCGTAAACGATGCACAAACATGGGGAAAACGAGCGCAATTCGCCCACCCGGAGAATGTCGCCTTGAGGAGTTTGTAATTCTGATTGCTTGTTGTTTCGGTGACTTTCGCAATCGATTCAGTGCTCCTCAGTTCCCATTATTCACGGATCTCTCTGTTCCGACGCGTCGACTCCCCAGCAGTCCGCACATCAGCCACGGACTCCGTGCTCCGAATGACTCACTCCGCGGTGATCAAACGCCGATGAGTGACGAAATCCGCTCAGCAAACATCCCGAAAGGTTTATAACTTCTCCCTCGCAGTCTTCGAAGGTGATAAATCAAACGACAAACAAACAGCACGCGACGATGGCTATATGGGTCCGACGGCGGCGGAGGGTCATGGAGGAGTGCATGTTGTGCAAACATTACGAAAACGCGGAGAATGAAATGCGCGAATCTTCGTACAGTTTAAATTGCGTTTATTCTGCACATAACAGGATGAAATCAATCCGTATTCTTCTCAGCATATCTTCGTTACGTTATGCTCGTCGTGTGCAGCTGGAGCAGTTGCACGGCTCTGAAACATTTCAATCAAACACAAAATGGAGGAAGTAGCGGAAACCTTTTTCTATCCGTTCAACGACGCGAACCTCGATTCGCGAGTGAATTTTGACCTTTCGGGCGGTTCCTCCGAACGGCGCCTTCAAGGTAAGAACTGCTTTCTGGGGTGCTGACGACAGAATCTGAAATGAGTTTAATATAGAACGGAATCAGAGAATCGATCACCTCGTAGTATGAACCTTTTCGCAATTTGTACGCCTCGAGTCCTTCGCGGCCGAGTTCGATGTTGTCACCGCTCTGCGCCATTTCGACCGCACAAGAATGCAGGTGGAGTTATGCGCGCCTTCTGAATTGCCTGAAACCTATCGTATCCACTATCTACTAGACAGTTTTTGCGACTAGTTCATTCTCTAAGTAAGCCAATGCACATTTATGCGCAGTACCGGCCGGGTGCTTTCGGTCTGCTTTCCTCTTGGTAATTGAACCGAACCTGCGATGAGGGACGTGACCGTTTACTGATGTTACCACAAAAGCGTTTTTGCAATCTCACTGGGCTAAATATCCCAAAAGAACAGTAATCAGTACTGAGAAGTTCAGGATCTGCGTCGAGGAGTGCTTTGGTTTCATCGTTGTCGGAGGAGCTCCAGTTGTGGACGTGGTGGATTTGCTGTTGGGCTCGGGTGTTTTGGTCACGATAGTAGTGGAAACTGCGACCGTCGATGTCGTCGAGGTCGGAGGCGCAGTAGTCGGCGTTGTCGACGCGATTACGTCCACCCAATACTCGATTCGCACGGCGTAGTCGCTGGGTTTGTGTGAATCGCACCCGAAGGGATCTGTCAATGGAGTCCACTCGAAGATCACGTTGCTGGCGTTGTAGATGGAGAACGTGCCGACGGGATTGGTCGCCGTGAATCTGAAACGCGCGCATCAGCGACCGAGTTGAATTCTTGACTTACGTGACGCGGTCGTCCTTCTGGTATGTCATCTTCAGCTGCCGGCATTCATTCGGGATTGAGGGAACGTGGCACTTGAACTGCGACCTCTGGAAGAATGGAAGCTGAATGTTGTGTTTGAAAGCTTTCCAGGCCGAAAGGATCGCTGTCGACAACTCCGCTGAACTTCGTCGCACCCGAATCCATATCGTCAGAGAGGTCTCTGGTCAACGTGCAGATCGAATAGCCGCTATTTACTGCAATCGCGCCTGATGACTCCGCTAAGCAACTTTAGACCTACCCATTTCAATTCCGATGAAGTTCTGCACAAACGCGGTCGATTTCACGCGAAGTTCGACTGCATTTCTAAGAAACATCAGTCCGCTCTGCGAACTCGCCGTTGATTGACTGAAAAGATTGAGTTTGAAGGTGAAGTGGGAGGAGAAGCTCACTTGAAGGAGAACATCAGCGGATTCTGCGGATTGTTCGCTGCGATTCCCCACTGCGCGGTCAACACATCGACGTCCGATGAGAGTTTTGTCAGATTCACTCGTTGCTCCACGCCGGAAGCGGTCAGAAAGTTGATAACTTGACATTCGTCACTCAAATCCGCGTTCAGGTTGTCGGGAATCAAAACAACCGCCGGACACTCGACGCTCGCGCTGACGTTTGGGAGGAACCCGTTGGAGTCAATCACGTAGACGTTCCCCCCGAGTTGCATCGTTCCTTGGTTTTTGCACGCACCTAATGAGCTCGAATGGCTTCTGAGGACTCCATCAACACTCACCTAGGGTTTGTGATTTGGACATGAAGTACAGCACCGTGCTCCTCCACTCTACGGAAGAACTGTTCAGCGTGCCGTAGAGATTACTGTAATCTATGCTGAGAATCGAGGCCGAAGCCGAGAAGCAACGCGCTCCGAAGTAGACCTGGTTGTATGAAAACGCGGCATTGGGCTTCGCAAGAGGACGCATGAAGGATTTGGCGGAAACCGGAGAGTCCACAGCTCCGTTGAGATTGCTGGTCTTGAAGGTGATTTTCGAGAGATCGAGTTTCGAGGACGACGCGACGAAGACGCACACGGGTTCTCTGAGAGAGATGTCGGTGACGTTGTCGCTGGCAAAGAGCATAAAAGGGAGATCTGGTGAGATGAAGCCTCCGCCGAGCGCGGAGCTCGCGATGAGAGAGAGCAGAAGCGCTTGGAGAAGACGTCCGAGAGCTGAATCGACCGATGTTGAGAGATTCTGGAGGGAGAGAACCTACCCCTCATGATTGGAGACGAGTGAAGAGTGATTTCGAATAGGAGTCGTCGCTTTTTGTATGAAAGAAGCTTCAGAGTGGCGAGGCGATAAGGAGAAGCGGCACCCAGGTTATCATTTAGTCGTTTATTGGATTGAGAAAAACGACCGGAACGACCCGACGAAGGAATTCGCCTGTGTGGCAGAAAACAGGCCGTTGAGTCACTTTCGGGCGAAATGCGAAGAAGTGCTGCATCGTTGAATTCCCGTTGCTACGGTCAAGCATGCCGTGAACGAGTGAAGCCGATTTTGCTGATTTGAGTAATTCAAGTTGCTCTTTCACAATGAATTCGTCATTCTGCATTCCCGAATGATAACGCCACAAATTAGCTCGGGAAACGCGTTCTCGATGTTAACGAGAGCGAGAATGACAAATTCACTGATAGCGTTTGCACGCATTCTATCAGGTAGTTCGGCGATGACGAATTCTGCAACTGAGAATCGTTGCTTGCGGTGTTTACGGTGCTGCTGGTGCTGATAGATTGTACTTTATGAAACAAAAGAAACATTTGGAGCAACGAGGAAACAAAGCTTCGATCCTTCTATTTACAATCGCATCAGTCAGCGGATTTCTGGCCTATGAAGCCGTCGCCCCGTTCTTCGCTCCCTTCCGTACGCTCTCCGCCCGACACGACTCCTCCAGGGTGCCGAGAATGATCTTGATGATCACCCTGTAGATCTGGTCCATGTTCTCCGTGTAGCGATCCTGTAGGATCTCCTTGACAGCGAACAGAAAGGGTTCCTCGATTTTCTGGAAATGATGTTATCAGAGCGGCGTCGGCGTCACAAACTTACCCAGAACATTTCGGGCTGAAAATGCGGTCGATACGCGTGTTCGGCACCCGATTTCTGCAGCAATTGGAACATGTAATCGGCGTCCTTCACGTTGCTGAAAAATTCATTTTCTCCTCAGAAACCTCGTCCCCACAATTCCTGCGCCGATACGCACATTAGGCCGCACAACTCATTAATTACAAATGGCGCCGGAAGCAGGGAAAAAGGAATTGCTGAATGCATAGAATGAACGACCGAACGCCTACGTCAGAGGACCCAAATTTGGAAGCTCTCGAAGGGCACTAATGTGCAAAAGGTCCTGGGAATGGGAACCGATTGCTCTTGAACGCCTCTGAGGATGCCTAGGCGATCTTTGAAACCGATAAAATAAACCAAAACTCGAAATTCATAGTTTATCTTCTCTTCTTCCTCATCAACAAAGCGACTTCGCACTTTCAAAGTCCGCATTCGGTCGCAAGCGGAGAAGCAAACGTTAAACGAGATCAAAACAACATTTCCTCGGGTTTTCCGGTCAAAACAAAAGTTCGGCGACCTTTGCCGAATGTTAAAATCACACGAATTCGTCCAGAATTTCGCTCCCCAACGTCTTTTGAAATAGAGAAAAGAAATCGACTCACCTTATCATGACGTCCAACATCTTCATCACCGATTCCGCGTGTTTCGTGATCCTCTCGTCCTGCAGTTGTTCCTCTTTCGAAGCGGCGCGCACGTGTGAAAAGTTGAAGACTTCATAGAATTGGTCATTTGTCCGTAGCAGCCTGAACGAGCACTACAGTAATCCTTGTTAGCAGACCACGTTCTCGCTCCCTCGCCCCCGAAACCCTCGACGCTTTCTAATTGTTCTTTCCTCCCGCGCCGACACAAATAATTGTCTTTATGTTGCATTTTACACTTCCGCGCCCGCCCGCCCGGACGACGTGTCAGTTGTCCCGAACAGACGCTCAGACGCGCGCCAACGGGGAGATTAATAAGGATAATTGCGAGAATCCGCGCGCGAGACACCGAAGACTCCAATTTGCCAGATTGCAGATTTCGCGCTCTTTGTTGATTGCGTCATGCATTTCTGAGGCGAATTTGCACCTTTTGGACCCGATTTTAGGGGTGAGCGATTATTGCAACGCCGGGAAGCATCGCTCATCGCATTGCGAGGAGAGGAGAAGGAAACTTTGATGCCTACGATGAGCGCGCGTCTTTGTCCTCGAACGAGGAAGAAAACAAGAATGACCTTCTGCGCCGCCGTCTCGGATCCCTAATCCGAGTACACACTCTCCTCTTCGTAGATCTGCGGTTTACTTCACACGTCGCACTCACTTCGGCGCTTTTAATTGCGACTCTCGCAGAAACAAATCAAATTTACCCATTTGTTTCCGCGAAAGTCGCCTTGAGGCGGCGGATCCCTTCCGCGCGAGAGTCCAAAGCGCTCAGAGGGTCTCAAGCGCGTCTTCTAATCCGCTCCTCGCTCCTTCGGTAAACACTTTCAGTGTTAATAACTTTTCTCACTTTGCGCGCGGGGTCGACGGGCGAAGGCGCTCGCTCCAGTCGGAACTTTCGCAGATATCAGAACTGAGGAGCAACGTGTGGCAAGGAGGATACAAACTTGGGCAGCGCGGACGCCTCGAGCGTGTTTGCTTAAAGCGATTTTCCCCTCGAAGATAAGAGACAATCGCGGGGATTCTTGCAAAGCATGGATGGCAGAAGGGCACTCGCTCCTAACGACCGACGATCTCCACTGGAAACGCCGAGAAAAGCATCGATGCATACGTTATGCGCTCATTTCCGATTCCGAAAGTTGATTATCCCCTCGCGACGGCGAGCTCGACTGTCAAATGGAGGACGGCGGACGTGAAGTGCCCCCATTGAGGCATTTACCGAGCGCTTTGGAAGCGAAAAGTTGCGAGTAGAGAATGCGTAGCCAAACCGCAATTTAAAGCCCCCTTGAATCGAGATAGATCGATCTTTTCGCACTAGCTACTATCGCTTCTCGAAGCCGCCGCCGATAAGCGTCTCCCTTCGAAAATCCGTAAACAAAAGGAAATACGAGAGATTTCTTTTTGTTTTGAAGAGAAAGACGAACGTTCGAGGTTCGAGAGACAAAATCGAGATTTGCGGATATTGCAAAGATCAGCCAGCTGACCGCTGGTCGGCGCTATCCGCAAGGGAGAAATGACGAAACAACAGATCCCGGAAGGATTCCCTGAAGGCGCGCTAACGAGCCCATAACCGCGTCCTCTCAAAAGGACATTTCCGCCCGAAACGAAAAATTTTGTCGTTGATAGCAACGGAGATCGACACGGGCGCACCGCACCGTTTTTGTCCAAATCGCTGACTCCGCATTCGCTAACTTCGTTTGAGTAATTTGCGAGATTAAGCGACTGTTTTCCACCCAGCTGCGTCGTGGATCAAAGATTTCGACGCCCTCGTTTACCGGCAGACGCCTCCGATCGTTCACCCCACTTTACTCCTCCTCAGTAGATCGTCAAAAAGTGACAGCGCCAGGCCCAGCTGACGTCGCGCGCGAAGCATATGGCCCCCGAGGGCACCCGAGGTGTCCGATTGCCCCCGAGAGTCTCCTAGTCGCGTCTACTCGTCGTCCGCACCACAAACAAAAGAAACTTACTGCACGAACATCGCCGCGCCTGTTTCTGTCGCTTTCCGCGAGATTCCTTTCCAGTTCGCCACCAGAAGGTACTTCTGCCGCTCGTTGAGTGGAATCCGCGGGTCAGCGGCACTTGTCGACGGATTCGCCGGCGCTGTTTGGTTGGACGCCGGCTTCGGGGACGTGGCGACGCCGACGGAATCAGATTTGCGGCGATTTCCGAATCCGAAGCACGAACACGCCGAAGGCATTGTGGAGAGGAAACGATCAGACGAGGCGGCACCGACTGCGAATGCGGAGAATCGCGGGTCGCGCGGCGCGACTTGCCTCGGGGCGGAGTCGGAGGACGAAGCAACAGCAGCAGCAGCAGGAGGAGAAGATGCCACTGACGGGCGGGGAGAAGGCGTCGAGGGCGACGGAGAGGAAACAAAACATTCTCCGGTGCATCACGATCGTTCGAGGAAATCGGAGGATTCGTGCTGCGATTCGGATTCGCATTAGCGCAATTTCAAAGGATCAACAACTTCTTACAGTATACCGCGAAAAGCGGATTACACTCGCGTGACTTTGGCGCCGATCTTTGGCTCTTCTATTGTTGCCGCTTACAGTTGCCGGCTGACTCAACTCGTCGCCGCATTCAAGAGGTCGTTCAATAAAGCGGCGATTTTCAAGGAGATGAACAGCGGCGATTGTTTGAATGACTTCTTCGCTGACCTTTGAGAGAAATTTCGCTTTTTTGTAAACAAATTGGCCCCAAGTCCCAGCTTCCTCGATTCGATTATAAAGTTTGGACCACGTCACCGCACGAAAAAACGACGTGCGACGCCTTCGCCATGAGTCGCCATCGATAACACGATTTATACGTTCTAAAAGTGCGTTACGATCGTGTGTTTCCGACGGAGGAGGACGGCGTGGAGTAGATCAGAGCACGAGTGGCCCTCACGCTCACAATTCTTAAAATTCGCCCGATTCAAAGACCAGGAAGTTGTTTGCCTCTTATCGCCGAATTAACTCGATTTATTACTCGTTTTCCGAGTAAAACACATCGCTGCCCGTCATGCGCTCAACAGCGTGTAACAAACAAGATCGCAGAGCGTTTTTAAAAGTTTTTTCGTCCAATTATAAACATCGCCGTTTCGCTTCTCGAATCAGCATCAATCAAATCAGCGCCCGGTCGCAGCGTCGTTTGACCGACGCTCTGGTCTCTTCGTGTCAAAACTTGGAAATGGCGTTGCGTTTGAATCACACAAACGTTCGCCGCCGAGCGCAAAACGCACAAAGACGCTCGAAGGCATATACAAACTATGAATTCTTTGTTGTTGGAAGATTCACCAGATTGATTTCTCTCCATCAATCACCGCCGACACTCTCTTCCGTTAGTTGGTGAGCGCTTTGCAACTGTGAGACCTAAATCAATTCTGATGGCCACAGTCAGCGTTGCAGATCACAGAGAGCGCGTATGAATGGATGTTCGTTGGCCGATCAATTTAACATAAGTGACGTCGGAGTCCTCCTCCGAGGGCAGTTGTGACGACAGTCGGGCGTGCGGAAAGGAATCCCGCGTTCCGAACGCATTTTTGAGTCAAAGTGAGATTTACACTTCTTCGACACGTCTGTTCAGAAGCGATTGCAACACTGACATCCAGAATCTGGTGGAATTTGTGATCATTTTCAGTTCATCTCACTGTCAGCGATTTCGGTAAAGTGAACGCGAAGAAACGATCATTTCGTCGTAAAAACCTTGAAGTCGCAATGCAGTTGTAAAAATACGCCGATGCGAAACCGACAAAATGGAATTTCACGATGCGTATATGCCGCATTGTTCACCGGCCCGCGGTTTACGTGACTATTGCTGCTGATCGTGACAAGACCATTTTCGAAATACCGCATTTTCCACGAAGCGCTGAATTCACTGCAACGAACGTTGTATGAATTTTATATGAAACACTCCACCTCGACTGATTCAGTTCGAATAAGTGCAGATATGTTTGAACCATTGTTCGTAACATTGCAAATATGGCATTTACAAACCCTCAATCACCAATTGCATTTCTTCCATGCGAGACCCGTCCCTCACACCGTACTCTCCTTTTTGCCGTACAAGCTCCTCGCTCCCTCCGTACTGTAGTTTGTTGTTCGATCTCTTCGTCGATCGATCGTCGTCTTTTTCGCTCACTTTCGATCGACGTCGTCACTTCGCTCTCGCGATGCACGCGCGGCGCACGTACCGATGGCGAATGTGCGACTTTTCGCAATCGCGAACCCAATGACGTTGACGTGCAGGCCTAACGCATCGAGCGAGTGCATCGAGTGGCGTTGCGCGATGCAGCAGCTGTTGAGTGAGCCGCTGCGATTCGCTCGCTCGCAGTGAGTCGCTCAATTGAGTCGTGGTGGGAGCCTGTGGTCGTCTCGCTGCGTCGCGCTCGCGAGTGCGACCGAATCGAGGAGGGAGACCGTTTGCCATCTAACGTGCAAGCAAGCGTCCCCGTTTGCGTTGTCGACCAGCAGCCTCGCTCGCTTCTTAATTTCTTCGCTTGGTTCCTCGGATGACGAAATCGTGATGGTGTGATGTGGGAGATGCGCGCAAAAGCGTAGTTTACCCCAGAAGCTGGCGCTGTTTTCAAAAATTTTGGATCTTTTGCGTGCGATCACCGCGAAACGTCACGGTGGCTTCCTTGTGTGAACTAGATGAACCTTCCAACGCCTCGTCGGAACCTGT
Source organism: Steinernema feltiae (assembly GCA_007213375.1). Taxonomy (NCBI): domain Eukaryota; kingdom Metazoa; phylum Nematoda; class Chromadorea; order Rhabditida; family Steinernematidae; genus Steinernema; species Steinernema feltiae. Next base: position 88,876 of record MQUG01003425.1, read on the forward strand.
ATTCGCTGATGTTTTCTGCGTTTTCCAACACTCGACGATCGAAAAGTTTTCGAAATCACGCCGCACACTGTTTGGGTTTACTTTAAAAGTTGCAACAAATTTACTTTTGATGTTTTTAATTGCGGCGTGGTCGAGCTGAACAGTTTCTTTTAGATAATGCTGCTGATAGCTATCTTCGCTTAGGTCGCGTTCTGTGTAATGCGTTATCAGTGTATACATTTACAGTTTACGCTCGAGTTTTGACGCAATGAGGAACTCGTTTGAAATTACATTACTCACGTATAATTTTGATTGATGGAGATCATTTTTTTCCGCATCATTCGTTGGCGCCGAGCTTTTTCTGTGTGCATGAGATGTGTCACGCAAGATGCATTACATGATCGTTTCAGTTTGGTAGTTCTATCTGCGGCGACGCACAGAGTTCAGTGTGAGTCCCAATCATCGACGAAGCGACATCGTAGCGGCGACTTTGAGCAGCAGCGTCAACTGAAGCGAAGGAAACGATAGGATCATATTCGGGTGAGCTATGGCATGCCTCAGATGAATTCGGATGAAAGCTCGATATTGGATTTGAACAACTGTACTAGTCAGTGCACATCCACATTATCAACGCCGTTGAGCATAATCTCGTCCTCATCGGCACCTATTCCTATTCATCCTGGTCAACGTGATTCAATATTCTCAGCTACTTCTCCTGTGTACGCATCTCCGAGACTTCGAACGTGGCGTATTACGAAAGACGGATTGAAAGAAGTTTCACCAAATACAATGGGCGCTTTTCTTGATAAACCGAAGACAGAGAAAACTAATGATAATGGCGAAGGAAACGTAAGTTGCTTGATTTTCGAAATTTTCCAACTTACTTTGGATATAGGGTCTTAGATATGCTGTTGGTAACATGCAAGGGTGGCGCATCGATATGGAAGACGCTCACCAGGCAACTCTTTCTATTTCCGATGAGCCACCTTTCGACAAATGGTCCTTCTTCGCTGTATTCGATGGACATGCCGGTAGTTACGTAGCAAAGAATTCTGCTGCAAACTTGCTAAAAACAATCCTCGATGAAACATACTTCAAGCAGGGTATCGAACTTGTTAGGAAGAACAACAACAAAGTTAACGAAGAATCAAAGGCCTTAATTGAATCTGGAATTCGCGATGGATTTTTGACTTTGGATGCAAAATTGCGTTCGGAACATGACGAAGAAGGAAAGGAACGCAGTGGAACTACTGCTATTTGTGCTCTTCTCACACCCGAAAATATTTTCTTTGCTAATTTGGGTACGTTAACACTTATCAGTTTTAAAATAATTGGACTTTTAGGCGACTTCGAGAGCTATTGGTTGCCGCAAAGATGGTAAGCAGTTCGCCACACAAGACCACAAACCTTACCTGGATAAGGAGCGTGAACGTATTGTGAAGGCTGGCGGTTCCGTCATGATTGAACGCGTCAACGGAAGTTTGGCCGTTTCCAGAGCTCTTGGTGATTTTTGTTATAAGTCTGTTCCTGGGCTCGAAGCCACTGAACAGCTTGTTAGCCCTGAACCAGACATCTACGTACTTGAAAGAAGCAAGGTTTGTAAAAATGTGTTTCCTTTTAATTTGGACATTTTCATTTAGGACGAGGACGAATTTATTGTCTTTAGCTTGTGATGGCATCTATGACGTTTTGGAGAATGAAGACTTGTGCTCTGTTGTGCGTTCACGACTGAGCGTTTCCGACAATCTACCTGAAGTCGTAAATCAAGTGTTGGACGCCGCCTTATCAAAGGGTTCACGTGATAACATGACACTCGTCTTGGTGGCGTTTGAGGGCGCCCCCAAACCGGACCCGAAATTGATGGAAGAAGAAAAGAAGTGGCTTGTTGAAGTGGAGTCGCATATTCAGGGTAAGCGCAGTTAACTTTTTTAGATGCATAATTAGTCTCCGGTTTTAGCTATTTTGACCGAACATGATGCTCATGATCCGGAGATTCCGATTGATGCGGACAAGCTAACGAGAATGTTGCACCACCGCAATATCAAAGACACTCCGCAACACGGACATGGCATATACTTGGCAAGGCCGCTGATTGATAGAATCCTGGCAGCGCGTGAAAGCAACCAGCAGGACTAAGGTTGTGACTCCATACATTTTCCGTCTTTAATTAATGCCTAGGCTCGCAGTTTACATTGTAAATACGTCATTATGTCCTATTATTCATTACTTTCCTTAGAACAAAATTATTTATTTTGTGCCAATTCCTCGGTGATCGCACCAGGAACGTGGTCTTTTCCGATATTATTGTGATAACAATGCGGCCACTACGAATATAATGCGAACTGTTTTCCGATGCTTCTTAGGTGTGACGTGTGCAGATTTAAGTGAAACGTTGATATTTTTTCTACAAATTCCGTTGACTATGTTGGTTCCTACCCTTATTTCCTTGTGTACATGAATATGGAATAGTGTGTAATAAGATGGATACGTTCGTTTTTCTGATTCATCGTTAGGCGTGATACGTTTCTTTCTCCGGTTGCAGCTTCCCTGGACTATTTACTTAACACTTGCGCATTTTGAAATTAAGAGAGGATGGATGTTTCAGGCCATCATGCGATTGACGGATAGCGTAATTAAGTCCTTTACGGTAGCGAAGGCATACAGCGATAATCAGGACAAGATCAATTCGCTCGATTACAGCACCGACGGGAAGCACATGATCGCGTCATCCCATGATGACTCCATCTCGGTGTACAACTGCGAGCAGGGGACATGTGAAAGAACCGTAATGCCAACCCACTCGAACGATCCTTAGAAATTAGTTTAGATTAATAGCAAGAAGTACGGAGTTGATTTGATTCGCTTCTCCCACACGATCAACAACGCCGTCCATTGCTCTACGAAGATCGACAACACCATCAGATACCTCTCGCTGCACGACAATAAGTACATTCGCTACTTCTTCGGCCACACGCAACAGTGAGTAACGTATCTCCTGACCCGCGCATCACGGAAACTTTTAGAGTTGTAACACTGTGCATGTCGCCTGTTGATGATATGTTCCTATCGGGATCGCTGGACAAGACGATTCGCCTCTGGGATTTACGCACTCAGATCTGTCAGGGCCTGATGCAAGTCACCTCTAGACCGATCGCAGCGTTTGATCCCGAAGGTTTAATTTTTGCTGCGGGACTCAACTCAGATTTCGTGAAGCTTTATGACTTGAGATCTTTCGATAAGGTACGAAAAAACAACTTTATTCCTGCAAGGAGCAAAAAGTTACCGCAAAACGTTCAAAATCCAATTCTTTGTAATTTAGGGTCCGTTTCTCACATTCAATCTCGAACGCGAAAAAGAGCCTAATGTGGAATGGCGTTCAATGCAGTTTTCACCGACTTCGAAATCGATTCTCATCACTACGAACTCTTCGGACATGCTCCTCATCGACGCTTTTGAGGGGAGCGTCAAGGCAAAGATGAGATCCCATCCAAATTCTCTGGGAGTTTCGATCGACGCCACTTTCACCCCCGACGCAGAATACATTTTCTGCGGGTCTTCCGACGGCAGAATCTTTGCCTACTCCGGAACCACAGGCAGCCTCATTCATTCCTTCGCGACAGATCACCCTCAAGTGATAAACTGCGTGAAATTCAACCCGAAGTTCTCGATGCTAGCGACCGCTTGCAACCATCTCCGACTGTGGATTCCCGGAATGGTTCCTCCAGAAGATCCGCAATAACGAGCGAACTTTGTGCGCTCAAGGATACGGGATTCAAATGTTCTCAATGTCGTACTCTTATTATCGCTGTATTAAAACAACTCCGTTGCGCACCTTCCTTCCGTTGCCTCCATTGTATTCATTCTGAAGTGGAAAGAATAAAGCCCGAACACTCTTCTGCAACTGACAGCTTTCAACTCGCGGATTTCTCTTGCGCCGGGCATTCTGCTTGTGACGCAGTGATGAAAGCGGCCGTCGTCCTCGCGCTTATTTCGGCGTTTCAAATCTACCACCAATGCCTAGTGAACGCCTACGCGCTCCACTACTCGTTCACTCTGTGGCAGATTTCCGCGTTATCCGCTTCCTTTCCGATAGGAAAATTCTTTGGCACCGCGTCCGTCTACGCCGTCTACAAGAAGTTTTCCCTTCGCCACACCCTCGAATTGGACGCCGTTCTCCTGGTCATCGGATCCGTCGTCTCTCTTTTTCCGAGGTCAGCGAACGCTCGAAGAATCCATCGCATCGCCGAGTCACATTTAGTTGGCTCTTTCTCTGCTTTGGTCGGTTTCTGATCGGCATGGGATCCGGAATGGGATTCATCAGTTCCAACATCGCCATCTTCGAATTCACCTCATTCTCCGAGCGTCCGAAAGTGTTCTTCATCGGCGCGATCCTGTACGCTTCTTCGATCCTCTTCGCCAACGCGATCACCTTGTTCGGCGAGATTCCCTACCTCTTCCTCGTGTTCGCCTCGAATTTGCCGACGTTCTTCTCAGGTGAGCAACCCCGCATTCAACCAATACAGTTTGCTTACAGGCGTGATTTTCTCAAGAATCGTGATCTCTTCAGCGATCTTCCCGGGTCGTTCGAAGAACCCGCGGCCGACTCCGCCGAGGAATTTCCACCGATGCGGAATCCCTTCTGGTTGGCCGTGATCCTGATGATCCTCAATGTGGTGAGTGAAAGGGACTGATCGTGAGCTTTTCCTCATTCAGGCGATCGGCGTTCCTTTCATCATGTCCTTCTCCACCATCATCTTCATTTCGTTCGGACTCTCCAGTGAACACGCGATCGCCCTGTCCACGTTGTATCCGCTCATCCAGATCATTATTCTCTTTGTGCTGCGCAGAATCTCGCTCCGTCGTCGTTCACTCGTGATCGGGGTTTTGGCATATGCTTGATGGCGATGTTTCTGATTTTGATCACTCTGGAAAACGAACAATTCGACCCTGAAGTGCGAAAATGGAGTTTGGGGATTCTCTTCACCGTTCTCGCGGTCACCGCCGGGATTCCTTGCAACTCGGCCGTATGTCTTATCACGGGTAACTCTTTCCACTCGTTTCAAGCCGATTTGTTATTGTTGCAGAGCAATTCGAAACGCAGAGTCTTCGCATCAAAGGCTCCGCCAACTCCCGCATGATAATGTGGATTCTTTCCGCCATTAGGTACGTTAACCCTACCGTAATCCCATCTTGTTTGCTGCTTCAGTTCCGCTTCGTTCCTCTCGCTCTTGCATTTCTCTCCACTTGCCGCTTTTCTACCGTATTTTGCCGCCTCTCTCTCCCTATTCGTACTTCTCGTATTCGCGTTTCCTGACGACGAAGACGAGTTGTGTGTCACGGTGGAGAGCCCGATGGGAACAGAATACGGTACTGCAGAGATGGTACATTGAGGTGTTTGTTTATTATTATGATTAATTATTATTATTAAGTACCCGTAGATGAATAAACTTTGCGAAAGAAAGACTTTGGGTTGCGGCCGAGGGGGAATCATTTCACTTCAAATGTGGACTTTCTGAAGATTGGAACGGCGCGCTGCGTACGCGGAAGGACGCTGTGACAGCCGACCGTGATCGTTTGCACCGCCTTTATGTACTCGTACCTTCCAGTGGCCGGATCGCAGAGGATCTTCCGGAGCACGTTCACCTCCCGCTTGATCGGCATGCAGAAGGAGCCTGAACTCCCTCGACTCTTCCTGCAGAGGCAATACGCCTCCGAGAGGATCTGCGGCTCGCGGTTCTCGTCGTGGTTCAATCTGAAACGAGCGATTAGCGGGGTTCGGAGGGCGCACTTCCTACTTCCACTGCCACGGACAGAGGGAACGTTGCATGACGGTCGACTCGACACTCGTGTCGGGGAGATCGTAGCAAACTTGGGGTTCTGGGGCTGGAGGCACCCAGTCGGTGTCGATCACCTCGGTGGTCTCGTGCTCCATCGACTCCTTGAACCACGCCATCAACTCGTCCTTCTGAAAGTCTTCAAGAGTGAAATGTTCCGCCGACACGCCAAGACATGATCTGCGGTGTTTTTGCAGAAAACGCAGTTGCGAAGCGTTCGCGAGATCAAAGAACCTGTTCGACTTTCAAAATGCCACAAAAAGAGGGAAGAGAGAAAGGAATTGCGCAAGTCTCTCTGGTCAACCCAATTCGCGGAACCCTTTTTGCTGTTGATAAGGGTCGGCGGCGATTGTTCGTAACCTTTTGCAACAGCGTTCGGATGGCACGGCGAGTTGCATCGACGCTCCGCGCTGACCCAGAAATCGGAAGCGAAGACCGAGATTCTCGCGAGCTCTGTTTTTGTGCTCGCGAACACGGCACTTCGTCTCTTTTACACTTTTTGCGTTGATAACCGCAGTAATCGCATCAAACAGCTGCTGCGGCGCTACAGTAATCCACAAAAGTTGAGATTTTGAGAGTAACAGGCGTGGAATCTGCTCGAATACCGCGATGGCGAAAGAATCACTTACAGAAGACTGTTGACAGGCGGGATGCACGCGGTGGAGATGCCGCGTGCGGTGTCGCTTCGCGGATTCGACTTCCGTCGCCAGAAAACAGAAAAGAAGCAAATAGAGGAGCGTCTTCATCGCCAACGGGGATTCAGCTGCGACTTCTGTCCTCCGGGGCCTTCGCAACATTGATCACTCGGAATCGGACGACCGAACGCGAGTATCAAGTGACCGCCCCCGGGAGCGCGAGAAAAGAAAAAATTCGACCGCGATTTGACCTATTTGACGTCTCCGACGGGTAAATAGTTGCAGCGCGACGACTTCGCACCTATTTCCCCAATAAGATCGGTCGGCTACCGGGCGTCCGTGTCAAAACACGGTCATCGGGAAGGAAGAGGGGCACGGGAGCGCGGAATCGAGGATCGTTTGCGCAATCCCACAGGAATGTCATGAGATGCGCATTACGCACGTATTAGGCGCCAACGGGTTCAGAGATCAGCTGACAGAAGATCCAGGAAGGTCACCTGATTGGCGAAAGTGAGTTCGACCTGGAAACGTCGTTGCAGGATTCGAATTGAAAGATGGATTGGAGGAATTCAAACACGAAAGGGAAATGATTGGGGAACAACAACAAACAACGGCAGGGTCAACCGAACCAGCCGCACGGTAGTTGCGTTCTCTTCTCGGCATGATTGACTGCATATTTCCTGATTCAAGCGCTCAGAAGTCAGTGGGTTACTCTGCTGTTTCCCAGGCAATCCAGGGTGCTTTCGTGCGCATCATGCAACTTCATACAGCAGCGCGTCTGTTTGCTTCAATCCGGGGTCCTTCCTCCAAGATTGTAGCGTAGCCTTTCGTGGCCGATGAATGCGATGACGAAGCGCTTCATGGGAAATGACTAATTCCGAGAATCGCGGCGTTCGTCTTGGCGATCGCCCTCACTCCACAAATGGACGTCGTTTTACGAAAGTCGGGCAAAAGCGCCCGAGGACTCCGCTCGCAGGTAATCTTCCCGTCGACCGTTTCCTCTTAAACTCGCGTTACAGTACGCGAGTCTCCTCGTCGTCGGTTTGTCCGTCGTCCCCGCCAGTCAGTTCCTCTTCTACCTGCTTCGCTACTCGGTCGCCGTTCCATGCTCCGACCCCCAACATGGGTAACGCTCTCTAGAAATGAGATGATCAGAAACATTCCTTTCAGACACGTTCGACTCTTCAGCGATCTCGTCTTCGAGGTGATTGGCCACTGTGAAAGGTTACGGTATCACAATGTGTTTCAGATGGACTTCTTCTGCGAGAGCGAATTCGCGAAATTCATCTTTCAAATCGCGTACTTCTCCGCGATGGCGATTTCTCTCTGCTTCGGTCACTTCCTGACTGACAGGTTCGTTCTCCTCGTTACCGTAGTCTCCAACAAAACGCTCAGCTTTGGCTCGAAGAACATCCTGGTGATGGCGGGATCGACGGGCGGAATCTTCAGTTTGCTACTCGCGATCACTCCTTTTTTCTGGTCATTCGCGATGCTGAAGACGCTCCTCGGCTTCGTCAACGGTCTCATTCTCAGCGCAGCGATTCGGCTATGTAAGTCGAAGAAATCGGGATGCTCTGCGATTACGGTATTTCAGTCCTCGCATGGACGTACCGCAAGTACCACGCGTTCACCGTTCTCAATCTCTTCGGACTCGAATTCCTCGCGACACTCTCGGCCTCCGTGTGCATCGCCCTCGCTGTCAACTGGCGCTTCACGCTGGTCACAAACGGACTTTTCTACGCGCTCGCCGCTATTTTGGCGAATTTGTGAGTTGCGATCCTCGATCCTCGCATGTTGGCAGCTGCCGGCGCAGCGTCTGTTGCGCGTTAGCTTCCCCCGGTGACCTTAGCGAGTTGTTTTCGCGCGCGACGCGACCGCAGCTGCGCGATTTCTGTTGCGCATCTGCGCGCGTTGCGCAACGCAACTGTTTCTCCGGAAAACACCGATGATCGCGGACGAAAATTACGAAATCCGGGAATATTTGAAAAGATGAGATTGTAGGAATGTGCGCGAGACGCCTGAGTTTCTGCGCAGGAAGGAACGCTTCGACAAAGCCGAACGCTTCAGACGAGAACTCGCAGAGGCAAATGGGATCAACAGGACGCCGTTGATGGAGACCGAGCGCAGGGATACTGTAGGTTTCTGGCTGCCCGGCACCGCCATAATTCGTTTGTTGCAGCCCTCGTCCTTCTCGTGGATCTCCACTCTCCAAATCATCTCTCTGTGAGCGGAATCCGCGTCCGAATCCTGATCTCTTTCCTTTCAGAGCGTGCGTCAGTGTCACTCACTTCGCGGTGCAACATTTCCGCACAGACTACGGTATTCGATGGTCCGCGGAGCTTCTTCTCCTGGCAGGTACGAGGCGGATGGAGTGGCGAAGCATCAAGCGCGCTTTCAGGATGCCAGTTGACGGCGTATCTCGTCGCGCTTCCTTCGTCGCCTTCACGAGCAGAATCGCCCGAATCTGCGCGAATATCGCAAGCGGATTGACCGCAGCTGCGCTCCTCCTCGCCATCTTCTGGGGAAGCGATGGTTAGTGGATTTGCACACAAACTGTGATAATTGGCGGATGCTCGGATTACACGGGGTTACGGTAGTTTAGAGAGCAGTGCGTGTGCGGAACGAGAACGCACATTCATTGGATCAGCGTACTTCATCAAACGGCGCCCACACGCGGAAAGTGAAAACAGGGACATAAATCAGAATCCAGCAGGCCATTAGCACAGTTTGTAGCCTCGTACATCGACCGGTTCCCTCGTTTCGTCCCTTTTTTCGCCCCTCAGGTGTCCATTTAAAACATCGGCGTCATTACCGAATCACGACCACCCAGACGACTCCCCGATGCCCATAAATTCCAGTTTCCGACTCCGCTTCCCAGTTTTCTCGTTTCAGCGATCGTCATCGTCTTCGCGAAGTTCTTTGTCTGCCTCCTCCAGCTCCTTTCCCATTCGCAAATCGCCAACGGCAGCAACAGCGACCAATTCGTGCTAATTTCGGTTGCTGCAACGGCCGCTTCAAGGACACTCGGCGTGTGGCTCGTCGCCCAGGTATACGGTAGACCCTCAGGATGTCCCATGCAAGAGAATGTGCAAAGTGGCACATAATTCGCTGTTTGCACTCCCGAATTCCATTCCCCCCAAGTGTCACGAAATACCGTAACGGACCACCCATAGCGCAGTGTTGCAGATTGACGCCTACCGGACCGTGATCTGCATCTTCGGAGCGGCGAGTTTCGCGTTCCAATCGATCGTCGCGGTGCTCGCGGCCGTGTTGTGGCCTTCAAAAACAGAGTCGCGCGACGATGGCGCCGTCGATACCGGCTCCCTTTCCCCTTCCGCGACAGGACTACCCGCCGCCGCCGCTTCGACGAAGACAATCGACATCGACTACGCTTCCAATCTATCGGTCGATCTCAACATTTGACCCCACGGAGACGGCGAAGACGCCGGTAACCTCTCCGTGTACCGTGATTTGTCATTGCGAATATGTAAATGAGAGAGATTCCTTCTCACCTTTCTCTTCGTCGGCGTCTTAGGTGCGCTCGCCAATCGTCACATTCACTGTGATATACAAAGTGGACACCGTATCTCACAGCAAACGGTGACAACTGGAAAACACAACAGACGGGAGGGCGCGGGGAGGAACCCCTCAGATGGAGCTGAGGAGGCCCAGTGCGCTTAGCTGAGTATGGATCTAGTCATGAACCGGAGCTGAGCAGGCATGACGGGACGCATACCCAGCGAAGAACACCGGCGCTTCTGAGTTCCCGGCGGAGATGACAAAAGGAGAGACGAACGAGGGGAGGAGGGGAGGGGTGCACGCCTAACAGTTGCCGGCGAGGGAGAGCCGACGACCAACCGATCGGCGACAGTGCGACGATTGCAAATGACGCCGCGTCGGTTCGCCACTCGCGCGACGGTCGCGCGCGCGGCGGCACGAGGAAGTGCAGCAGGCCTAACCGAGCCTTCCTCCTTGTTCCCCTCGGCGGAATCCTTCGCTCTGCCGCCTGAGGAGGCGGGGCGCAGAATTCGAATTTTACGCGCTAAACCCTCTGGAGATCCGCCCACTTTGAGCAAAACGGCGATTTTTTGGGTTTGCGGGAGCGGAAAAAGGATTCTGGCGGCGCACTTTGTGAATGAACTCGAAGTTTACAGCGGACTGGCGGAGACAAATTGGCATAACCGATCTGAAGGGACATCGGAAATGAAAAAAGACGAAAAAGTGATCGGAAACCGGTTAGGCGGCCACGAACCCGGTTCACTGAAGTTGCTAATGCGAGTGTTGTTGCGAACACGCGAATTCCAAAGAGCGAAAAGACGAGAAGGAGATCGTGCTGAGTCACAAACGCGGCGGCGCTTTGAACTTTACTCGAGAGCTGACTGTTTTGAGGTTCTGTGTGGGAGTACGGTAGGACTGCATCTGCGCACGTAACATGGATGAACCGTTGGAAGAGCCGCTCGCTTCAACTCGCTGCAAACCCTTGCAGAGCGCGTCATCTCCTGTAGACGGCGGATTCTGTGCGAACAACGCGTTCCGTGTGCCAAAGTGCAAATATGGAAATCGGCCGCCGCCTCCTCTCCTCTGATCGGTTAAAGTATGAAATCGCCGACATCAGAGAGTTTTCCCGCGCTGCTGAACTTTCTGCTCGCATTTTCGAATTGCAACTCGTAACTTCGGTGTCCGCGTTAGGCTCCACTCGTCTCCGCTGTCACCAATTCATCATCGCGCAAGCCGTGGAGAGCCGAAGCAACGTCGTCGCGTCTTCGCCGACGCCTCGAGCAACGACCGAAGGAGACAAAGACGCGTTGACGCGCGCGATTTAACATCCCCGCCGACACTCGCAACATGTCCGCGTGTTAGGCGTGCACTTTGAGATGAAGCGGTAACAAAGGAGCGATCGCCTTTCGCTTCCGGCGCCTCCACCAGCGACGCTGAATCACAGAGCGGTCGTGGGAACGCAGGGGCGCCACGGGAAACGGTCAAAGTGCCGAAGGAGGGAGCGCCGTTCTGTGACAGACCGAGGAGTTGGTGAACGCACTTTATCGAATTTCTGCGATGTTGTTGTCCCAGTTCTACAGTAACCCTGACTCATGCGATCGAAATGGGAAAACGATCCAAAAGTGCGAAAACGAGTTCGCACTTTGCTTTCGAGGTGCGATTGGGAAAGTTTCGAGAAAAGCGCGGAATCAGTTTGGGTGCGAACGGCGCTGATCTCTCGAGAGTGACCATCTGGGAAGTGCTTAAGATCTTAGAGATCAAGAGATCTTCAAAGGGTCGATCATCGCAGCTTGTGTTCCTTTGTCCTCATCAATGACCCAAATCGCTCGCGTCTGAGGTGTCGCCTCTCCCGCTGAGAGGCGATTTATGGTCGCGGAAACGCGTGTCCCTCGATAGTTTCTTTCAGAGATCGCTGCGGGAGTCTCCTCGGAAACTACTGCGAGCGGATTCCGGGCGTTGAAGAGATCACCGCCGTGGTTTGAGTAGAACAAAGAATTACAGCTACAGTACGCCAGTGCGAAATCCGAAACATATGTTCACAGAGATCAAACATCGCCTTATACCGTAACCCGATAGCTGTCGGGGCCGCGGTGGCGCACTTTCCCTTCGATGAGTCAGCGTCGCCTCCTTATCATACGATCGCGCCATCGTCTGCGATTTCTTTGTAGACGGCATTCGCCGTGTCGCGACTTGCTGACCCTCGGGGAACAAAGAAGAGAAGCGCGCGCGACCTTGCAGCTGGCCAGTCGACTGTCGACTAGAAGGAATTTATGGCTCAAAGGACTGAATGGGAATCTTCCATCGAAAAGACACAAAGAGCGCGAATTCAGACGACTCGAGAAGAGCGACGATTCCGCCAGTTGGTGAAGCGACCGTACACCATTTGGTCGATTCCGCCGAATCTCCAGTTCAAGTAGGTGCTCGCCAGGAAGAAATACACGAACAGAATCTGCAAATCACAGTTCGATGTGTTTACTCTGCCGCTCACCGCTCACCTGTACGAAGCGGAGGAAGAACATGTGATATGTCCACGTGCAAACAACGCAAACCCAAAAGGAGAACGAGAAGATCTTCACAGCTGCTTGCTTGAAATCCTCGCGCTCCTGCAACGCATTTGCATAAATTCCGGACACCTGCGCGCTTTCATCTTACCCACACGTGTCCCTCGCCGCTGGGCGCGAATTTTCGATTCGTCGTAGGTTGGCGGTAGTATCGGTCGAGGCGCTCGTCTTTCGCAACCCAAATCCTGAAAACGTCCTGTTGGGAGGGTTGCACTACGAAACGAGCGCCACTCACTCGTTCAGCCACTTGTTGAGCTCGGTCTCCGACTTTGGAACGTTCTCGATGTCGATCCGCCGGAAATCAAAGTGGACGTCCCTGGGTGCTTTGCCTTTGAGCACCAAATCGACTTCTGACTGCACGATGTTCGAGGGATAAGCGACGGTGACGTCGTAGATGGCTGCGACGTACTCCTCCTTGCGCATCTTCTCCAGCAAGTGGAGGAATCCCGCCGTCCGTGGGTAGATCACCTGCTTCAGCTCTCTGAGTCCGTTCTTCTTTGCGTATTCATCGCTTTTCTTGGTCGTCCACGGCGACTTGTCGGTTCCTTCGGGAAACAGCAGAATCTACAATCTGAAGCATATCATTCACCGAAGGCCGAAGTGGCGTTCGCCACCTGATAGGTTCCTCCGACTCCGATGTAGTAGTCGATGGCCTGCGTGAGGCGGCTTTTGTCCTCCTCGACGTTGCGTTGAAGGAAAATGAATTGACTCGCCGCCATTCCAAAGCCTGAAAGCGAATGAGTTCGTTGAGTTGGCAGCGGAGCGCTTGCCTGCACCGGGAAGACTCTTCAGTTGCTCCTTGAGTGAAATCTTGCTCGAAGTGATGAGCCACGGATTCATCTTGAAGAGCGCCGACCACAGATACATCCAATCGAGACGAGTCCGATGGTTCATGATGATCAACGCTGGCTTGTCGACATCCACGAGGTCTCCTGTCACGCGGAATCGCACTCTGAAGATGAACTCCAAAAAGGTCTAAAATCCACGCGTTTGACGGCAACAAGGAAGCAACGCACCATCGGAATCATCATCCAGAAGCTGATCGCGCGGTCCAGCAGTCTTCTCCACTCGAAGTGGCGCTCGAAGAGGAGGAGAGGGAGGAAGAGGGTGATGATGTAGTTGCCAAAGACGGCGGTGGAGAGGATCGTGATGCCGAACGCCCATCCGAGCAACGGCCGCAAAAGTCGACGAAAAAACGCCGAACAACTCATCGGAGTCGGTTCGTGAAATGGAACACACACGAATCTCCATCCCGCGAGGCGCGCGTTTGAGGCGTCCGTGACCTGGTTTTCAACGAGCGCTTACGAAGAAGACCGAGTCGACTATTAACGCAATTGTTGCGATTGCGACGGGGATATTCGATTGAAACGCAAACAGAAACACGCAATCATACGCGAATATTACGACGCCGGAGCCCCCGAAAGGAACAATTTGTGTTAGATACAACAAGACAAACATTAAATGCAAATGTACAGAAAAACTTGAGAAACCGTGTTCACCGACTCGGCGAAAGCCACAACTGATCGCGCTGAAGCTCTCCCAGCCGACTTGACCAACCACTCACTAGCGTCCAATCTCCGGAGTGTTGAAAGTTTTGCAGCAAGTTTACGATTTCATACAAATTCGTACTGCATACTCGATATAATTTAATATGTCAACATAGAACGTGTCGAAATGAATCACAATTATAGGCAGGTTTAATTACAGGATAAATGAGATCGATGGTTGAGAAGTTAGATTGGCAGCCAATTCTTGAGCTGGAGACCTTTGTTGTCACACACGTATTCGGTTAAGCTTTCAATGAATGGTAAACAGTTGAAGTGTTGAAAGTAAGATGGGATCTCGAATGGTTCCCCGAAGAACATTACCAAGAGGAAACCCGTAAGCAAAAATAAAAGCGTACTCGCAATGATAAGAACGGCAACTCGATGCAGTGAGGGAAATCGTCGATTGGTCGGACTGCTCACAGGAGGTATTACGACTGAACAGTGCACATATAAATGAGTGAAATGACGACAGAACTTACTAATTGATATGAGAATACCATAGATGAATCCAAACCACTGCGCGTAGTTGTCAACCCAAGGCAGGAAGCCTATCACAAGGAAAATCACAAGAAAAATCAACAAATTCTTGATTTGCTTCATTTTATCCAAAGTCATATCCCTAAATGTTCATTCATATTAAATACTGTTAGTAGAGCAAAATTCTCACCAGTGGTAGTATCCATCTACGACCAGAGCACCGAGTATTCCTCCTTGCGATGCAGCAGGCCCTACCTCAGGCTAGAAAATTACAAAGTAAGATGTAAATATTGAAATAATCATACCATATACGGAACAAACACCGCACTGGCAAGATATCCTCCCAGTCCAGAGCAGAGGTAGATTGTGGAGACTTTCCCCCAGCCCATCATCCTTTCCAAAGTCGCCATGAAAATCAATTGGAAGAACATCGTCCACAACAATCCAATAATTCCGGCATGGATGAACATTGGAGATAATATACGGTATATTTGGTTCGGAGAGCCCGTCTTGTAGAACGGTGTCATTCCACATACATCTTGCAAACAGTCCACCTACAACATTTGTAACTGAACTAAGGCAAAGAAAGTAACAAAATTAAACCTGAGAGCAAAGCACAGCCTCATGATGATAGTGACCATTGACGAATTCGCAGTATTCGCGAGTAGTGATGCGACACTGCCCCTGCATCTGAATGCAACAGGGTCTTCCAGTGACTTCGCATTCCATGTGCGGAATGCCTTCCACGGACTTAGCGACCGCATTACAAACTTTCCACTGAATGATATCATCAGCCCAAAGTGCTTTCTGATATGGTGGATCACGACACACACGAGGATCAGCACCACAAACAGGGCCTGATTTGCGATTGTCGAACCCTGTTCCGCTCTTGTTCCAATGGTGCATAACTGCGAATCCAGTTGAACACTCTCCAGAGTCAGGAGAAGTTTGAAAGCATCCGGAACGATCATTCATGATGCAACACCCAGTCTGTCTTTCTGCAATCCGATCCTCCTCTATTTGAGCCATAATTTTTCTATCTCTTCTCATGCACGGCGAATACTTTGCACCGGCCCGGATTAAATCTGGCTATAAAATATAAGTCACAGAGCAATGAAGAATAAGGTCCACTTACAAATCCAGGACCGACCCACAGGTTAGGCATTTCGAAAACGGATATAAGTCGGTAGGATCCGCTCACGTGGGGAACGAACTTCGTAGTTTCAACTCGAGATAAGGCAAAAGGTCCAAATCCATAGGCACAAATTGCGATAATCACAACCGCAACTTGGCAGAGCGTAACCCAATGAGTGAAAAAAGGTCGATAGTCAACCATGTCGTCAGCCATTAGAGATGCCAAATTTCTTTGCATTCCTTCGGTCGTTGAAATCTCAGTTTCTTCTTCCATACTCCATTTGAAATCTTCACGATACAAGGCACCTTGTCTTGTGTAGATACGATGCCGTTTTTGGTTCACCACTAATGCCTAAATGTCCAACATTTAGTGAGGAGTACAATAATCGTCTTCTCATTACTTCATGAAGATCCACAACTGATCGCATCGAAGACAAGATAGCTCTCCCAACCGACTTGACCTTGTCAATAACCCTACTTAATCGACTTTGCTTTCTTGGCGTTGCGCGTCTTGCATTAGCACCGTTTGAAATTATTGCGATCTTTTGGTCGATAGCAGCAGCTTTTAACTCAATCCGTCTTTGACGAGGACCTGCTGATGTTTCGACTTCAAAATGAACATTTTCTGGTCTCTTCTTATAGTACCTAGCTAATGGTAGATTCGTTGGTCTCTTCATAGGAGGTTCCACCGCCATTTGCTGGCGCGTGGTAAGCTCGGGAACGACCGCTGACGTCGAAGCAACAGGATCAGAAATAGCTACAGCAGCGTCAAGCGAAGGTGTTGCGTCTTGAGATGGATCGTCTTGAGATTCTTCATCTTGACTCCACTTGCCAACCAAGCGACGGGTCAAACGGCGCGATATGTATCCGTTAATTGCCAGCTTCTCATCCACTGCATTCTGGCGTTTCATACTCTAAATTTCCGAATTCTAATTAAGCTTGTTCAATAAACAAAATCCAACCGTCTTTCTCCTCACAGCAGCCGACATTACTTTGTTCTTGGTCCATGCAGCAGGTGAATCTGGAGATTCTTCGCGACCATAATCATCGTCACGAGGAGTTAACAGATTGCCATGTTCATCGCAAACTTGAATCGTCGGTTGCTGTTGGGGATGCACTTCCGCAGACGTCTACAAGTACACATGTATATCAGCCATTCACTTGCGTTTACCGTAAAAGTCTTCGGAAAGTTGAAACTTTTGCAGCTAGTTGAGGTCGACGGTTGACATTCATCGAAAACATCTTTTTCAAGTTTCGCGATTGCGCCGTTCGTCGCTTCGAGCACAGGCTCTTCATTCAATGTTTCAAGTCTTCCATCTTCCTGTGCTTGCTCTTTAGACGAATCGAAGAAGAGATCAGACGAGGTAACGGTGATAGCTGGAATCTCGACACGAAGCGCCGGCCTCGATTGCGAGAGATCAGTAATCTTTTCAACTCCCGAAGCAGAAGATGCAGCAATCATTTCTTTGACGGTCGAAGTAGATTTGTTAGGCTTGACTTCAGGGGGACTGACTCTTCTGTGTGAAGAAGCCAAGTCCAGCGTGTTAGGGCGAGCTCGGCGATGTGGCGGTTGAGAACTTTCACTCTCTTCTCGTCTACGATCAACATTGAAACTGAGTCCATATGTAGATGGCGCCTCGGCATCTGGAGTTGTAGCCGGTGATCCACTGAACGAAGCTTCGATTTCTCGTAACTTCTGCGGATTCAAACCACCACGGCGTGAAATGTGCCGCAAGCGACGTGCAAGTTGGATGGCACGCTCTTCGTCGGTTGGACTTGGAACTGTAAAGATCTTTTGCATTCTTTGAACAGTACTGAAACGACTTTTGGCTTAAAGCTAACTTTTCAAATGAGCAATACCTTTGAGTGCGTTCCAATTTCGGTCTTTCTGCAGAAGGGTGCATTCTGAACAAAAATGTTCGATTAAACACTCAATATCAATTAAATCAATCACGCAAAACAACAGAAACAGAAAATTGAAGAAGCATTCTTCGGATCACTAATAATGAAACACTTGCAGCGCCTATCCTTATCAGAAAACAAACGACAGTAAATTAGAAGAAGCCCGCCGCCCGAACTCTGATCACGGACAAAAACGAATTTTATTCAAATCACGAAAAACTCGGTCGCACGCTGGTCGAAAATCGAAATCGTTAAAACAAATCGGGCGGTTCCATCGAAACGTGATTGCTGACATTGAAATGCACTTGCAACCATCCACTAACGCGCGAGGAATGCAAGAAAGAATCGGGGAAGCAAAAAAACAGAACGAAATAAACGAAGACGACAATCAGAAGAAAGCGTGAGAGGGAGCGAACTTCGCCGCGGCCGTCTCCCTCGCTCGCGGTACGACCGGTGACGACTTGTTGTCACTATCGTTTGTGTCGGGAAAGTCATCGCTAACAGCGCGGAAGAGAAGCATTGCAGTCTCCAGCTCCCCGATGACTGTGCGGCGGCTTGTTTTCTGATGTTTATCTGCTGCGAAGGCGAGCGAAGTGACCGCCACCCGCTTGCGGCTGCAACTCGCGCGAATGTTGCGAAAGAGATCAATCGGAAATGTTCTGGAAATCGTGGCGGGAGGGGATGATTGTAATTGACCTGCAGAAACACCGGATCGAACATACATTTAACATAAAGCTCTTACAATTAGTTACAGTAAGGTATTTGCAATCCCAGGGAAAGGAAAAATATTACATTTATATACTTCTCTCTCTCTCTCTCTTTGAGAAGAGAATCTATTTACAGGTATATTAGATGACACACCGTCCCGCGGTTTCTATTTTGAGAGTTGAATTAATTTTTTCGCATGGAGATTAAGTATCGAATCAGCAATTATTTGAGCACTGGCCGGGAGGTATCCGCCACTCGTCACCATAACAATCGGAGTGCAGCTTTCGCGAGCGAGTTCAAATACTATCTCATCTCGTTGAATAATTCCCTAAAGTCAAAAGTGTCTTAGAAAAATATGTACAACCAATACCTTAGGTGAGAGTGCTAGCGCTCCCAGTGGATCGCCTTTCAAAGAGTCCGTACCGGCATT
This sequence comes from Steinernema feltiae, assembly GCA_007213375.1. Lineage (NCBI taxonomy): Eukaryota > Metazoa > Nematoda > Chromadorea > Rhabditida > Steinernematidae > Steinernema > Steinernema feltiae. The sequence goes on from MQUG01003425.1 coordinate 107,581, forward strand.
ATATACAATTAGGTCAGCTGTGAATTCACCGAGTGCTGTATTCAGTTCTTTTCGTAGTTTCCGTAAATATTCCGAGTCTCCTGTAAAGCTTTCCAGTCGGACGGAACGGCTCATGGACTCTTTCGCTTTAAAATCCTTTGGGAAGATTTCGTAATTGAACATGTCAAGGATGTAAACACGTTGATCTCCAGCAAAATCATGCTCGTGGCCGTTTCCCTGCAAGTATAAATCTTGTTAAATGAACTGTGAACAACCCGAGGTTGATACCTGATGAGCGTCCACGTCAACAATCATTGCAGTTTTGATCAAACGTTCCGTGAGAAGCATCGTCAGAGCAATCGAGATGTCCGCATAAACGCAAAATCCTTCGCCCTTTTTGCTTCTCGCATGGTGAAAACCGCCGCCTATGTTGATCGCCCAATTTCGATCCAGCGCCAGTCGTGCTGCGGCAACAGTTCCTCCCGTTTGGTATCGCATCGGGCGAAGAACATGTCGATTTACGATGCATTTAGGAAAAAACGCAACGATTGGTACTTCAAGAACACTGGCGACAGCGCACGAAGAGTCCAGCGAGTTTAGATATGTCGGTGTATGGATCACTAGCAGATCGTCACGCGTGGCTTCCTGTGGCGTGACTACAGTGTCCTCCGTGATCATTCCATTCTCTAAACACATTCTGTGAGCTGCGAGAGAGCGCACAGACGACAAACCAACGAGAATGCGGTACACGTTGCCCCATTTCTTCGAATCGAATGGATGGAGCTTCTCGATGCCGAAGAAGCCGATGTTATACTCCGGATGGTAGACGATCGGCCATTGGTCCGTGCGGATTCCAACAAAGAGGTCGGACCTAGCGACTCTCTGCCTTCGCGCATCAAACTTTCTGAAAGTCACATCAACGCCCAATAGTAAGACAGCGAACTAACGATGCGTTGTGATTGCTTTCGTTGTAAGTGGTCGACATTCGTAATCGAGCAACCGCTTTTCAGTTTAACATCATTAAGCAAGCTAACAGCGAATGAATGTAGTTGACGGTTGCGAATTCGATGTGACTAAGCAAACGAATTAAATAAATGGTTAACCGACCACACACGTCGTTTTCGGTATCAGAACATCAACTCCCGGCCGATAATCGGCCGCCGATTTACTCATTTTCATGAACGCATCACTTTATTACAGGCAATGTTGAAAAGAGGCTAATGGACAAGAGCACTTAGAAATTTGGCAAATACACCGCATCGCAAACTCAATAAATTACAGGAAGGAAAAAATCAACAATGAATACCGCAACTTCGATAAAGAAATTTAGTTCTTCTTCTTTCCTTCGTTTTTCGGGGTGCTGGGCTCTTTGTTTGCAGCCTTCTCTCCACCTTTGCGGTTTCTAACGGCTTTGTCAGACCCTTCTAAAGGTAACAAAAATTACAAGAGTAGAAGAAAACAAATCTATACCATCTTGAGATCCCTCAGCACTCTGTTCCTTCTTTCCAGCCTTCTTTTTGGGAGCCGAAGGAGTAGCTCCAGTAGGGAAAACGTTGTCAATAATCATAACAATAAACTGAAACAGGTACATGATTTACAGTCATATTCAAGTTGGTCTTACGAATCCAAGAATACAACCCAATAGAAGGGTGATTCCGGCGAAGATACTATAGGACGCCCATGAAGGGAAACCGACGTTTTCGACCAAGTGATTGTGGAGATCCCGAACAGCCATAGAGAGTTTGAAGAAAACAGCAACCACTCCCATTCTAAAACGGAAATTGCTATTTAAACCACACAAAGAATGGAACGAACTGGGCACTATTGGGATGCTTGTAAGAGGGAACGGGTTCAATGAGAGACCACTTCTTTTCTTCAACAAAGGCAATGAACTCGCTTTTGTCACGAGGTCCTGAATAGAAGCGGAAGATGCCATCCTTGACGCTAAAGTTGAATACATTAGGAGTGTAAATGGCAAATGCGGCTTACTGATAGATGGTGGGAAGAGCAGTTACAAGGAAACGCCCAGAGAGTCCAGGGTTGATAGTGACATCGACTTCAGCAACTTTAACTCCGACTTCATGGGACATATCAGCGAAGGAATTCCAGGCCTTCTGGAGGTCTTTGCAGGCTGGACACCAAGGAGCATGGCTAAATTCAACGAATCAGCATAAGTAATCAACACCATTAAAATATCTCGAAGGAGCAAAAATGCAAACTTACAATTCAACCATCCATTCTCCCTTCAACAACTGAGTCCACGAGTCTTCAGTCAAGCTGATCAATCGCTTAGACTTGGCTTCAACTGAAACCGCAGCGACAAGAAGAAACAATACAATGATTGACTTCATCTAAAAAGAAACGGCGAATTTACGGATTTGTTACGTACAAAACGGATTACACGCGCTGAAAAAACTCGCAAACAGATACACGTGCACCTTGCTACAACACCATAATTGAGTTGACCCGCACACATCGCCATCCATCGTTCGAGATAGAGGATGAAGAGGATGAAGAGTGTGTGGGGCGTTCACCGCCTAAAGAAGGTCAGGGAAGGCCACGTCACCAAGTTTCGGGCGGCGAAGACTCCCGCTATCCCTTTCCACTGCCATACCAGAAAGGTGTGCGCTGCTGACGAGAACTGCACGATAACGACGTTTTCGAGATGCGCAAGCAAAAAAGTTGCGCCGCGGCGGGGCAGACGTGTGCGGACGAGAATGTGAGACGGAGGATGTCGCGGAATTGGAATAGTGAAAGAAGGCGTGCGCGTTTGACTGCAAAAACCAATCGGCGCAGATATTCCCGGTACGGTTCAGTTTCGCCAAAAATCAATCACCCTAATTTCCGAGTACTTCGACTCAAAAACAATCTCCGTTTCTTTCGCCGCCCCGTGTCTTGTCCAGCGACGAAACGCGCGTTTCCAACGACAACACAACAATTTAATGATAAATAAAATGGGTTGACGTGGAGAGAAAATCTCACAACCACTCATTGCTAAATACAAACTCAAAATAAAATGATAACGGATTGACTCGCCATCATAAAACAATGATTCTATTATGAGATGCTCATGCTTGAATCATGGTCTCCGATAGCCGAGATTAGCTAAAGTTGGAAAATGGAGGTCAGCAGATCAGTTTCTGGATTATATTTTCAGCCTTTCTTATGAACTGCATCTAATTCCGGTGTCTTTCGGGTAAATCAGAACCACGGTAAGGCAGCATGCTCCCTAAACCTACAAAATTAGGCGCTATTACAAATTCGACTGCCCAAGCAAAAAATTGTCCAGAGAATGGCCATAAATTGTCCAAAGACAGAGGATGAATTTCTAGTGACATACCTATGAGAAAATAAACAAAAAATGATACAAAAGCGCGCGAAGAAAGAGAAACAACTTCGCTGGCTTCCTCTGGACGAGTCTCCAGAAGACTTGTGCCGACGAGTTTTGCTTTCCGCGCTAAATCATTAATAAAACTCAAAAGATCGTTTGGGTCAAAAACTGTTGCATGTCGACAGCTTGGCTCCAACTCCGCGATCACTTGCTGATCAAAAGCGAAAAAAGGAAACTCCCGCGTTACGCGTTACGTTACGCGTTACTCCGCGTTTCAGAAATTTGTTCATCTGATGGGTCTCCTTCTGTGTCAATTTCAAGGTGAGCGGTCGTTTTGTCATCGAATGCTTCTCTGGTTAAGCTTACCTTCATACAACGGTCAATGTTGCCGCGATCTTTGTAGCGCCGCTGCTCTGGCTTCTTTTGCGTACTTTGTTTCCATTTCAACTGTTTAGTGGCTTCGGGCTGTGATGTGCGTGACTTTCGTCTACTTCTGTGCGGAAGGCGAGGATTCTCCGTTCAAACTCATTGTCGTGAACAACCGTGACGAGTATCTCGATCGACCAACATCGATTCTCGCGTGGGAAAACGGAATTTTGGCGGGTAAGAAATGAATTTGGGTGGGAATTTTTAGATTTTGGTGTTTAGGACGAGATGAAAAGGATCCAGCTCGAGGAACGTGGCTAGGTGTGAATAGGCGGGGTGATGTTGGTAATCTTCTTTCGATTACCCAAAAAGCTGGGCAACTCAATCCAAAGGCTCAGAGCAGAGGTACACATTCGTTTTTAGTCAATAATGAATATAATCAGGTGCAGGGGCGATTCCGTCACAGTTCTTAAACAGCTCATCTACTGCTTTCGACTACTGCAGCAGCGAATGTGAAAACGCTACGCAATTTAACGGGTTTCAATTCCTTGCATTCAATCGGTTTGCTAAGCTATGATTGCGTTGCCATCTCAAATCGTTTTAGAAACTACAGTGGTTTCTACGAGCTCTGTTCTCTCACAAACCTTCTTGTTGATGCCATAAAGCCAGTTCAATGGCCTGCCGGAATCTATGGATTTGGAAATAGTCCTCGAGATTCTTCATTCCAAAAGGTCATCCGAGGTGAAGAATTGTTCTCGGCCTGTGTGAAGAGAATTCTGTTTGAGAAGTGCAGTGCCAGTGAAGCGATCCCCATTTTGCGCAATGTTCTCACTGACAAGAAAAAGTAATTTGTTGAATATGTTGGCCATGCTGTATGGATCGCTTGTAGATGTTGTCCAGACAAACAACTGGCCTTTCAAACGGGTCATTCCGAAGCCAACTATGAATTCTTCACTTCACTTTTCGTTACGAGTGGTCATCGATACGGAACGCGGTAATTCATTTTGCAGGAAGATGCTGTATATAAATGCGCTTGTGTATAGGTCGCACAGCATTTTTATCGTCGACAAGAGCGACATTGCCACGTTTTACGAAAAGCGGATGGTGTCTGTCACAAAGGAGGGAACTCAAGGCGAATGGAGCGAAAGTGTGGAAACGTTTCAACTCGTCCCTTCGTCTGTGTAATGTAATGTTTAGGTTAATTTTGAATAAAGTGGTTACGAGTGGAGTTCGATGCATGAGCACTTCTGGTACAATACGAATAGGTCATTTTAAGGGCTCCTTCCTATACACTACAATATATGAATACGTTGTGATTTTGAATGTTTCTTTTTGTGTCAGTGTCACCGGAGGACGGAACAATGTCTCCGTTCAAACGGATTCCGTGGAGATCCGATGAGCCGCTTCGAACGGGTAAAAGTAAGACCGGATTGTTGTTGCGATTCTGTATATCCTTTCAGAGTCAAACGTCAATTGTTTGGACTTGGAATTGATTCTATACAAGACGTTCCTCGATCGCGGAGACGCCGACACCCTGGTCGCCCTCTTCTCAAGCGACAATCGAAAGTGGGAAGAACTCGAATGTCGCTTTCTTGATTTCCAGGATTCCGGCGTAGAGGTGCCCAGTGTCGACAAATGTGTTGCTTTGTACCACGCGAAGAGAGATGCGATGAAGAAAAAAGCAATGAAGTCGGTGTGTCACAGAATCCACAGGGCGCCGAGTTTAAAAAAGACGAAGAGACAGAGAAGCAACGCTCATGCTCTTAACAATCCCATCTGCGGTTTAGGTAACTCCAGCGATTGTGAATCACAATTCACAGATCATTTTCAGAACGTTCTTTATACACTTACAACATGATCACCTACAAATACTTTCTTGACCGAGGCGATGGGGAAGCCTTGAACGTAATTTTCCCTGACGAGAACTGGAGGAAACTCTACGAAGGTGATCTGAAGCAGTATCAATGGCCTGACCTCGCAGAAATGGTCAGACATCTAAAATTGTACCGAGCACGAATTGCTCTTGGTCCGATGGTAAGTAGTGAACGTATTTGGAAGGTAAGCTACTAGTAAATACGTAAGTTACTTATTCCTGGTGGTCTCTTTAAGTGTCAAAAGTGTGGGAAAGATAGAAAGGGCTCTGCCAATGTTCTTTGCCGGCACATTGCTCTCCATCTGCCGAATGAATTTCCTTGTGAATGTGTCATCGAAGGATGTGGACGCGTTTTCACGAATCCTTTCAGTGCCAGAGAACATCTTAAAGTAAGCAAGCAAATACTGGTGGTACGAGGAACACAAATTGATTTTAGCCATATCACGAGACCTCCGTCGGAAAACTTAACGAAGAAGAATTCGACCGATTGAAGCACATGTCCTCGGAGTTTCTAGTAAAGATGAACCCTCATCTTCCGCGCTTCTTCCCAGCGGAGTCATTTCGTGGATTTACGTGCTACAACTTCAGACATCGCAATTCAACCACCGTCTGCAAATCGTGCGGTCAGAAAATTCGCAAGCTAGATAGATGTCGGAAAGAACACATCGCAGTTCACTTAAACTTGGAATTTATGTGCTTCTTAGAGAATTGCTTCAAGACATTCCCCGATCCTTGGCGACTCAGCTCACACTACAGCGCAAGTTCTCTGAATTTAATGCATATAACACAGACATCTGTTTAGCGGGTCCACGCAATAGTGAGCAAGACGATGACTCCGGAACAAAGCTTCATTCACCGCAACATGAAGCAAAAGTTCAACAACGTGACTAACGATGCGTACCCGAAGTTCTTCGATTTATTGGGTGGTGAAAAAGAAGAGGATGAGTGAAGAGGATGAAGAGGATGATGCATAGTTGACTGTTATTTTTGGTTATTGTTTTTTCGTTATATATGTGAGAGAATCTTTGAGGTTTTTGTGGAGATTCAAGGAGAAGGCGAATGACCGTTGTTCTTCTTGTTGGACATAAAACGTGAGGCGACAACGTGCTTGAGTGTTAAGACCTGCGGTATACAGTCATCGACGTGTCTTTCGGAAAATGGATCTATCGAAAGCACACGATGCGATGAGCCAACGACTGTGATAAGATATTATGAATAGTAAATTTTTTGCTCGCTACGCTCGCCCAAAATTCACTAGTCAAACCCTGCGGCAGCTCCTAGGCCTAAGTCTGTACGAAGTACAAAGTCAAAAATGAGCTCCAGGGCGACCCGGTCATTTGTACAGCCGGCTGCCAACACACATATTCGGAACAAGTGCCCGCTTTCTATCTGTACGTTCGTTCAAGGATCAAAATGCGTTCGGTTAGAGCAAAGCAGAAACTAAATCCACGAATTGTAGTTAAAGCGGCCGAGTGATCGAGGGATGCTGCGCTTCTTTGTTTCCACCGAAAGAACATTTTGCATTCGAATTCGGGGTTTGAATACAAAGAGAACTTTGGAAAGGACATTACAGTGGTCGAACTTAACAAAGATGGGACCAGAAGACGCAGGAGGGAGTGAACGAGCTCTGCGAGGGGAGATCGCATTTGATGCCGGTGATTTCCTCATCGCTTGCATGGTGGACGTTCAAGGTTCTTCGAAGGAGTGAAATTCATTTTGGCGCACGGAATTCCGATAAAACAACTCATGTGACTACGGGAAAAATTGAACTTCTTTATTTTAGAGCCAACAAACACCTGATGCGGGTGACGTACGCCAACAAATTTCCATTTCGTTCATCGCTGAATGAAAATTGAAGAGAATTTCGCCTATTTCGCGTTGGTCAGCGACGCTCAGCAGATTGCTCATGGCCGACGAAAGTGAATCAGCGCGGAGAGGGCGTCGGAGAGTCCTTCGAACGGTTTCGTTTGTCTCTTCGCGGTGTAATTGTTTGGAGAGAAGTGGACGGCGCTTGGAGGTGAGTGCGATGAGCTGTGCGCCCTAACTGGCACACTTCATGGTTTATTACGAATCTCCCCCGGTTTACGGTGTTTTCCACGTTGACGGAGGGGCCGCGGACGAGTCATCTGTCATCATTCCGTTGTCCTTCAGGTTCGATGGCTCCTCCGCTCGTCGAAGTCGCCGTCAACGCTGAATCCGTGGTGAACGAAACCGTCTTCTTGATTCGAGGAGCGCGCACCGAGCTGCAACTCATCAGCGCGTTGCTTCGCGAGCACATGGACAAAACTATCGGCGAGGTACGGTAGCTCGCTCCTCTTTGTGATTATAGTTCTATGTTTAGGTCGATGCGGACATTTCGCAGATTCTGAAGAACGTTGTGGTGATCACAGAGAACGTTTCCAGATCCACGAGCAGCTTCTCACAGCCTGTGCTCATCCTGATCGCGGTGATTGTGGCGCTCGTTTTCCTCGTGCTGCTCGCCACCTTCATGCTTCTGCGAACTCGCCGCGAATATTCGAAGCATCCGCTTCCGCTCCGTATTCCTCGCAAACGAAAGAAGCCGCTCGTCCAGCAGAGCTCCTCGCCTCGCCCGCGACCGCGCGAATCTTTTCGCGCCTCGATGGTGTGAAGATTCCAGCGATTCGCAGCTCCACAATCTAGTCAATCGAGTCTTTGAGAGCTAATCGATCGTCCCTTTTGTGTCTTTCAATTGTGATAAAGAGTTAAATGGTGCTCAGTGACGAGAATCGCCACGCGAATTCGCGAAATTCCGAAAACAAGAAGGCTTCTATCCCTCAGTTGCCGATCTCGCCGCGATTTACCGGGTGGAACATCGAAGTGATTGGAAAAGGTGAGAGGATGTGGCTTTCTATGCAACTGAATCATTATTCCAGGGAGCTATGGCCTCGTGCGACTTGCGACGAGCCGATACGGCGAGAAAGTAGCGATAAAAACGGTCCGGAAGGAGAAATCAGCGTCGGTCCAAGCGTGTCTTTCCGAAGTAAGCCTTCCGCGTCGCTTAACCTAGCTGAATCATCTTGCAGCACGCCGTTCTTCAAAAAATCGGGAAGCACAAAAACGTCATCGAACTAATCAGTGGAAACCTTCTGCCCGGAAACATCGTCGAGTTGGCGTTGGAATTTGTTCCCTACGACATCTTCGTCCTGAATCGTGAGTGTTTCGCCCTTTATTTACCGAAAAATTACACGAAAACGAGGCCGTAGAGCGTGAATGTGTAGATCTTCTGTTCGTCGACCGGAGGCGCCTTCTGAGTGAATTGGCGCCGCACGAATTTCTCGTCTTCCATTTGGAATTTCCCGTTGGAAAGTTTCCGAATGAGTTCTTTAATCGAGTTGTTGGTGCTCGGAGGGCTGAAGAAGAGCGACTCGTGGGACTTCAAGGCGCTGACGGATTTCATGGCGGCGAGCACCAGGCCGAAGGCGATTTCCTAGAGAAGCATGCAGAGAGCTCGGGATCTCCGCTCACCTCGGTGTCGGCGAAAATCGGAGAGAACATTAGCTGCTTGCCGCACCCCGAGCGCAGCGACGCGTAGCCGACCACTTTTCCGGTTGATTCGTCGATTGCAACCTGAAATCTGGTAAGTGACCGCTCGACCACCAGTGCCACAACCTTCGAGTAACTGTCTTCGCGACGTAGCCACGCGGAGACGAACGCTCTTCGATTGAACTGAACGATCTGCTCGTCGAATTCCACAATTCGCTCATTGTCGACTTCCGAAACGTCGACAATCGCGATTTTTCGCTCCTTCAGCGCTGCCGCGTAGTGCGTCCACTCTTCCTCCAACGCGGCTTCGTTCAAATCATTCATTGGAATCGAAAACGGCTCGTAGCCAAAGTCAAAGTACTTGTTGAATCCGTATCGCGCGTCGTATTTGTCGCTCATCGATCCCGCAATAATGGTGATGTTCTTTTGCTCCTCTCTCTTCGGACCGATCGACGACTCAAAGAGCTTCGAGCCGATTCCGATGCTCCGAAACTCAGGATGGACGAAGAAGCATCCGATGTTCGTGATTTCGTCCTTTCCGTCCAGCGAATTCATTGTGGAAACGCAGCAGAACCCGACGACTTCGTTCGCGGCTGAAGAGTTCGTTTGCTTGACGGCACAGAGCCCCGCTTACACTTGGTTTTGGCGTAGAAAACGTTCACTCCGTCAGGAAATCCCCTCTTCCATGCCGCCCAGTCGCTGTACGCCAATCCCCAATGGTCGTGATTGTAGCACTAATTGAAGAGCGCGATTGATTGAAGACAGCAAAACGGAGGGAAGCTTACTAGATTGACGCATTGATTCCAGTCGTCCTGAGAGGGATTCTCCAGAAAATCGATGTCTTCCATGGCAGATCGAGGACTGTTGCTGCTTATCGCGTCCGACGGCGTCTTCAAATACGTTGTCGATAGCACGTTATCAGCACAGCAGTCGTTGCACAACATTGAGTCGATGACTACATCGAATCCGCGGACCAAAACACAGAATGACGCGCGGCATCGACCAAAGATTACATCAGTTTGCATCAGAATCACCCGACGACACCCAGATTTTGGAGTAAAAGAGGTTGATTTCAGCGTACCTGAACTACAAACACGCGCGTCACTTCTTCCGACAACTCGTCGAAGGCGTCGATTACATCCACTCGAGGGAAATCGCCCACCGCGACATCAAAATCGAAAATCTTCTAATCACCAAAGACTGCAAGTTTCCGCTCTCCGGTCTTACCGTAATCCGACCCACTTGCAGTTCTTCTGAAAATCACCGATTTCGGATTGGCGACCGCGTCGCACAAGAACGGAATGCAGCGGAGAATGACCGGATTTACGGGAACGAAATGCTACATGCCTCCGGAGATGTATCGCCAGCCTTACAAGTAAGTTTTTCTCTGCTGAGCGCTAAGAATCCTCTTCAGGCTGCACCCGGTCGATGTGTACGCGTGCGGAATCACTCTGATCGAGATGATCAACGGCAGATGCCCGTGGGATGAGCCCACGGAGAAGGATCTGAAGTACCGAATGTGGGAGAACGGGAGCATCAAACACTCGGTCGAGTGGGAAGAGATGCCGGCGAACGCCATTCGTAAGTGCAACTGGAGGAGTACTGTAGAAAGTGCGTTTCAGCTCTCTTAAAATGGATTCTGCACTCCGACCCAAAGCACCGCGCGACATTCGATGACATTCGCTGTGATCCGTGGTACAAATTCGGCTGCGCATCTGATAGCGACTGGATGAATCTGCGATCGGCGCTGAAGGAGATCGACGCCGTCGAGCGGAAGAATCGAAAGAAAGGACGCTTCCGAGGGGACGACATTTCGATGCCTCTGCAGATGTAAGATCCCGCTTCTATTGGCGAGCTAAGAGAAGAGTTTCAGAGAGAAAGTGACTCGAGAGAAGTCGTATCACGCCGAGCGAAGTGTCAACAACAACAACAACAGAAGCAAGGAAGAACGAGCGAATGGAGAAAACGAGGAGCAGCAAAGTCCGCGGTCGCCACGAATCCACAAACCCTTCTGGGCGAGCGAACAGAAACCGGTCGTGAACGCCGGGAAGCCAGCGAGCGATGGCGGAATCAGCTGCTCGCTTATGTAAAACCGTTTATTATGATACGAAACACCGCTTTTTACAAAATATTCAAAATGTACATTTGTCGATAAAAGATTTGTTCGAATTACGCGTTGAGGGGGCGAAACGCCGAGAAGTTCAGAAGAAAGGCTGACAAGTGCGCTCGGCCCTGTCGATTTGCTTGATGAGATTGGCCAATCGCCTTCTTGTCTTCTTCTGGTCGTCAGCGGTGCACTCGATGACCTGCGCCTGGAAGCGCTGGTCGATCGGACCTTCGGGCATGTCAGGGTTGCACGCGTTCAGGAAACGCTGCGCTGTCTGAACGATTTCCTGTTAAGTGAGTTCCAAATGGTGCTCGATTACCTCCTTGGAGTAGAGGAGGTCCTCCTGCATCTTCGTGACGACGCCGTCGATCAAATTGTTTACCGCGTCCAGCGCCTTCGTTTGCTCCTCGTTGCGTGGAGTGTTCACAACGACTTCAACCGCTGTGCAACGCTTCAGAAGGCGGTTTGTGGTGGCGTTGATGTCCTCGCGGTCGCCTTGACCCAGTCGGAGAAGATCCGCGTTGAGGACGACGTTCTTCAGGATGTCGAGGAGCTGCTCCTTCTCCTGTTCGAGCACTCCCGCTTGCTCTCTGAAATAACAATCGCTGAGTCAGAGCGCCTCAAAAACAGTCGCCGCAGTTCCCTTAGCCACTTGTAAGGTGCTTGTAAATTAATCCCTTCGGTCAACACCTCAACCCGCGCTCCGCCAACCGGTTGTCCGTCCCCGAAGTTTCCCCATCACCAATCGCCCCTTCCTTCTCCTCACCTCAGCATTTCGACGCGTTTCTCGGCCTCGTCCAGCATGTTCACGATCTGCTCGTTGAAGTCGTCGACGGAACACTTGCGGATGAGTCCGATAGGAACCGACCGCACCGGCGCTGGCGGCGATGGTGGAGAAGGCGCCGGCAGCGGAATCGGCATCTGGATCGGCTTCTCGGATTCGGCAATTGAAGTCCGGCGCGAGTTTGGAACGTTCAATTCGGCGGTGGAACCGTTGACAGCGATTCCGGAAGATGAGCTGAAATGAGGGGTGAAATTAGTGATCGGAAGGATCGTGGGATTATGGAGGAAGTGCGCGAGGACCGGTTTTGAGCGCTGGAAGGCGAATTTGCATATGCGGCCGATTGTTTGCTTTGTCTTCCTTCGATTGAAGGTGATCGAAATGAGAACAAACGGTTCGCTCGGTCCTCGTTTGGGATGTGCGGGAAATGCAAAGTCAAACGCTCACCTCGTGCTTTGGCTGTCGGCGCTCGGACTCTTTGCGACGGGAATCCGATCGGTCTTGAGATGCTGAATGGGAATCGACTGACTCTGTGGGGGCTGCGGAGGGCGATTCGCTTGATGGTTTTGCTGATGCTGTTGCTGCTGCTGAGGAGGAGGAGGTTGCTGGGGATTCTCGTCTCTTTCGGGAATGTTCGTCTTAATGATGGTCACGTTTCCGGGCTGCGATTCGGAGTGACTCTGCGGCCGGTTTGTGGGCGATCGGCGCGGTAGCGATTGCGAAAACGAGGGCTGCTGGAAGTATTGTTGCTGGAAGGAGGGTTCGTCTCCGAAAAAGTCGTTGGAGAGACGCGGATTGGAGCCGAATCGTCGGTGAGGGAAGCCCTGGTCGAAGAAGGGATCGTCGGTGAACGATGTCCTCGGAAGTCCTTGGCGTTTGTCAAAGTATTGTTGGAATTCCCTAAAAAACAACGAATCAAGACGTGTTATTTGTTTTCAGCCTCTGATCGGTGCGTTAACGGTAATTGCCCCTTAGAAAGGCAAAGATCGAGAGAGGCGACACGCCCAAGGTCGACCGCAATGAAAATACGAGAGCGCCAATCAATTACAAACAACGGAGGAGCGGAGATTTTAAGTTGAAAGGAAGGGCAGTCGAGAACAAGTTTGTTCTTTGAGCGCGGAAGGGTCGCGCGCCAGCGATCGGTGACGAAAAAAGGTCAGCAAAGGGAGCTGGCGACGCCAAAGTGCCCCGGATGTTGGGTTTGAAGCGACGCAGACGGTGTTACAAATTGGATTAATCACCGCGGAACGGAGGGCGCGTGCACTTCAATCCGAGGTGGAAACGACCGAAAACCAGCAGACGATCTTTCAAAAAACAAAGCGCCAGATAACGGCGCGGAGATAACGCTTTTGGCGAGAACAACTTGATAAGAAGGACGACCCTGCGGCGACAAATGGAAGTGACCTTGAGCTGCTGATGTCTTCTCGCAGGAATACATGTTGTCAGTCAGAGTAATGGATTAATTAGGGGAGCGCACATCCCTACGAAGGCTGCAGGTGAGGGGAAGCTGCGATTGCGAAAGATCTAAGCGATCGATTGGAACGAATTCTTGCACGCGGCGGCTATTTTGACTTCAGATCTGCGCAGATGCGCAAGCGTATTAATTGAATTACTATCGCAAATTCCATAATGAAATCAATCGCCCTCTTCGCCCCTCAGATAGACGACCACGCATGCATTCCACAGCCAGAAACATTCCTCTCGACTTTCATAAAGCATTTCGCGTTCCATTGGAATTCGGAATGATGCGAGTGAGTCATCTATCGGATCAAGAACGGAAAAAAACAAAATGGAATATTCAAGCCGGCGAATCCCCGAAAAGAGCGATTTGCGGGAACAAAGGGTGACAGAAGCCGGCGATTCCACTCACCTGGGAAATCCTGGACCGTTGTTTCGTTGCATGATTCAGCGAATCGCGGCGCTTTTTGTACTGAAATGATAACGAGCAATGATTAAGTAGCTGCAATGGGAAGAGAGTACGAATCGAACGCGACAAAGAGCGGCGAATGACGCCGAGCAGCCGACGACGACGGTGGTGGGCGGAGATCGCGGCGGTGAACGGAGTCGCGGGGGATACTCTAACCGCCGATGGCGATGTCAAACCGAGCAAATACTCGAGCGGAAGGAGGAAAACGACTGTAGGTGCAAAGGTGTCCGAGATTGTGACGTTGCGAGGAAGGAGGGCGCAAACGCGGCATGACTGGTTTTGGGAGGATCACAAAGGGAAGCCATTAGTGGGCGTGTGAAGCACAAAACCCTGATTTATAGGCTACAAAGGGGAGAAAATGGATCGAGAGTCGTAAATCACGGAAATTGTGGCAAAGCCGGGAACAAAGCTTTAAATTTGTATTTTTTGAATGAATTATAGTGAGAAAAGTGGTGTGTGCACATGGTTGGAGTCTTAAGCAACACGCTGCTGTGAAATGGGAACAAAACAAGACGTTCGATCGGAAAAAGTCGTTAAAAACAAACAAATTGCGTTCGCCCTCGATCTCCAAATCTGTCAGATCGAATTAATTTCGCGCAACCAGGCCTTCCGCCTTCCGCCATTCGCAACTTAAGGTCATCGGAGCACTTTGACCAACGGCACCACTACATCGTCCTCCACCTTCTTTTATTGGCTCCGGGTGATCACGACGCGATCAATCAATGCGCGGGAATTCGGTCACCGCGCCTCCCCTCAGCATTCCGGAGATTTCTCGAGACTTCTGTTTTGTCGTCGAAACGCCGCCGTGAGTCACACGATCGCAATTTCCCCCGAAGGAGAACGGGTTTCCCTACTTTTCGCTTTCGGAAAGCGCCCTCTCACGTACGTCTGAAAAGCAACGATCGTCGGTACTAACTAACGCAATTACGCCTGTTACAATGTGAACGCTCGGTCAGAAGATCAAGAATTACGCGCGTGAATCAGCGCAGCGTTGTGTAAAGCAGGGATTTCGAGAATGGAAATGCAGTCTCCACTGTGCAAACTCGTCTCAATTCGACGCCGGCAGAAGCATTAGACTTCTGAATTGGATGACAGAGCGGTCGATTCTGAAAGTGTCAACAGCATCTTCCAGCGATGTGCCTGATCATCAAGAAGAAGCGGAACTCGGCAACGAAGTCCGCGACTCCACCTGATTCCTCCGTAGCGCCTTTGGCTTCTCCCGGATCACAAGTTCCCTCGTCGAGCGGTACCACGGAGAATAAGGCGACGCGGACCGATGAGACCCTGACGGATCCGATGGTAACCGATCAAAGTAAGGCGTTTACCGTTTGTGCGTTTCAGAAGAGAAAGAAGCGAAGCAAAAAGGTGAACAAGACGGTCGAGGAAATGAAGAAGGACATCGAAGACGCGCAGAGGGCGTTGGGGAGAATACCGAACTCTACGATCATCGACCGCATGGTACAACGGGAGAAGAACAAGGAGAACATGGACAAGAGCATCTGTGAATCCGTGAAAAGCCGCAAAGGCGACATCGCTTTCGTCTTGAAAGGGGTGCTCAAGGAACTAAAGCAGAAGACCGAAAAGAAGCCAGAGAAGCCAGAAGACACGCAGTACCCTGAAAAGACGACTTCAATACAGAAGGTCGAGAAACAGCTGAAAGAGACTTCGCTGGATGACGAGGAATTGGTGGAGGACGAACGCGAGCCGCTGGACGAGGAGAACTGGATGCGAAACGACGAACACATCTACCGAACGTGTCACGATAACATCAGAGAACTCGAGAAGGTTTTCCAACAGTCTGTTTCTCTTTGACCTCTTATTTTCAGGGAGCCCATGCGTGCTACATGCAGAACACCACGTCCATGGAGAACCTCACCAGATGGGACCGCTTCGCTCCCGTGGAATCGATGGAAACACGCGACCTCTTTACGAGCAACATTCTCGAGGTGTACACGTTCATCTCCGCCACGGAAACCATGAACGACAAGGAAAAGGCGCGGTATCTAAGCGCACAGAAGACGAAAAACTCGAAATGGTGAGTCGTTCCTTCACGTGATTGACGACTCCGTTTCAGGCAGCGAGTATCGTTCCGTGAGAAAGTCCTCGACCTGATGGCCATGCGTCCAACAGAAGTCGAACTTAAGTGAGTGTTCATCGCGAAGCCCTCGTAAAGTCATCTGTTTAGAAACGCTGTGTCCGAGAACTCCGTCACCATCAACAACACTCTGGATTCATCAACTGTTCTCTCACGCAGATCACGAATGAAGGAGAGCAGAAATACGGTCACAGCGCCTGATGTATAGAGAGAAGAATCACTTGTGATGAGTTGACGTTTTATTTTAGATCACCACAGGATCCAAGGAGAAGGACGCCAAGACGAGATAATCGCGGTTTGAAAGAATTTGATTAAAGGCAACGGATTGTTGTCCAATCGTTAACGCAAATAAAGTTAATGTTCGGTTATATTTAAGTGAGTGCTCGATGATGGCACAAGCTTGAGCACATGCGCCATGTCTCCAGCAGGTCACAACTGTGAGTCAGGTTGAGGTCCACGGCTGTGGGTGGAACACGTTTGTTGATTCCTGTGTATGCACGGAGTCTCAACCCGATTGTCGTGCGACCTCAAGAGCATGAACCTGTCTCGCATAAAATATTTTTTAATTTCGAAAATATTCGAAATTCAAAGTGAACTGGATTGTTCCATGATAGTGCTTTACATAAATTTATTTTTTTTCGGTGCTGAGCGATGAAACGTACATATTATGTTCCTTCCGCGGCTGTCTGTCCACGTATGCGGTTCATTACGAGGAACTGAGTTTTCATTTTGTTTCGTTGAGTGAGTTCTACTGCCATACTAGCTGTCGCTATTCGCGTGCTTATTTTGTGTAGTTTCGCGTTGTATTATCTGGTTTGTATACGCTACATGTGTTTAAAATGTGAGTTAATGCCTATTCTTCCAGAATGGCTTCCGCCATCGAAGAATCTCGGCGCTCTCCTGACCGGATGTCAACCTCAGACGAAGGTAGTCGTGACAGTACGGATTCGGAGTGGTCCATCATTCGCACACTTGGCGAAGGCGCATATGGTGAAGTGAAACTCGTCGCTAACAAGAACTACTCGATTTGCTACGCTATGAAATGCATCAAATTGGACAACCAGGAGGCCTATACGCAGCTCAGGAAGGAAGATATGTTGCAACGCACGGTAGTGGGACATCCGAACATTGTCCGCTGTTTTGGTTTGCGCTCTTCTAAGGTTGAACATCAGCTATTCTTGGAGTACTGCGACGGAGGAGAACTCTTTGATCAGATTGGTACCGCTTACCGCATTTTGATAGTCATGTCGTGTCCAATATTTTCAGAGCCGGACGTGGGAATGGAAGAGTATCGATCCCACATCTACTTCCGTGACCTCATAAGCGGGATCAAGTTCTGCCATGAAAGGGGGGTGGCTCATAGAGACATCAAACCCGAAAATCTTCTTCTCACTCAAAGCGGTAAGTGCCGAACAAGAGTTTTGAAATTCCCTGAAATACGTTTTTCTGTTGTAGATGTCTTGAAGATTAGCGATTTCGGTTTAGCAACCCTCTTTCGAAAAGATGGGCGGGAAAGACAATTAGATACGCGATGTGGAACACTTCCGTACGTGGCGCCTGAAGTATTCGATGAATCAATTTTAACCTACAAGTATAATTCACAATGCTATCGTTTTGCAGAGCTTATATTTCAGGGGACCTCCTAACGACATTTGGTCGGCTGGTATGGTACTCGTTACAATGCTAGTTGGTGAATTGTCATGGGACGAACCTAATCGTACGTTTGATGTCTACAGAAAGTTTATGGATGATCACGACCCTAATGACAATCCATGGCGCCGGATGCCCAGAAAGACATTAGGTAAAGCGGCAATTATGACAACTTAGTATCATTCATTGCTGTCCTCCAGATCTTGTGCGTAAGATTCTTAAAGAAAACCCAGATGAGAGAGTCACCATTCGCGATATCGAGCGCGATGATTGGTTTGCCAACTACAAACCGATCCGCCGTTCTCGTGTCGAAAACAAGGAAAACGAAGGCGATGTCACTATGAAGAGTGTTTCAAGCATCTCCAGCGACATCAGTACGAGCAGTGAACCAAGTGCGAAGAAACGTCGTTGCATTCCTAATTCTCAACCTACTAGTCGCAGCGAGAAGTATGTTCTCTCTTAAACGATTTCGGGAAATTAACTGCGGATGTTTAGCAACGAAGAATTCAACGTCGCAGCCAGAGCCATGCTAGGCTTTTCGCAGCCTGCTGAATTACACGAGATCTTGCTCAGCAGCTCTCAGAACAATTCAACACAACCCGTAGGTCCGTGGTTAACAAACAGTTGTACCGTATTTTAGGACAACTTGCAACATCTGGTGCGCCGCATTACTCGTTTCTGCGTCAACGTCGGTCTAGAAAAAGCGGTTGAAAGGATCGAGAAAGCTGTCGAAGAGTGTGGCTTCGAATGTCGCAAGAAGATGTGCAACCAGGTTTGTGTTGTGTTCATATCATATAAGAGGTAACATTCTTGCTTAGATGGAGATGACCAGGATGGATCTCACGTTTATTGTGACCGTTCACAGTGCCAACGACAAGGTATTAATCGACTGTCGTCGTTCGAAGGGAGATGGAATTCAGTTCAAGCGCTCCTTCATGGATCTCCGGAAAGCCTTATCACCTATTATTTGCAAGTCATCGACGACTTGGCTGAATAAGCATGTTTAGATGCTTTGTATAAATTGTCAGTTTACTGAAGTTTCTGTTCTTACAGTGATTAAATTCAAATTGGTCCCACATAGTTCACGTCTGGGCTACAAAAATAAGGCGCGACTGAGGTTCACCAGAAAATTGAAGGGTCTTTTTTTTTTGCTTTTCTCACCGAAATGACCACAATTCTCATGACCATTCCAAGCTAATTCGACGTCGCGAAGAACTCTCATGCCTTCAGAATCACGTGAAACGGCCGGAAATAGCCAGAAAAGAGCGTCACCAAACTGCTTTCGAAAAGCACTGTTGAGTGCAGGCGCGTCCTCAGGCCGGCCGTGCCAGGACCCTTCAATTTTTTGGCAAACCTCCGTTGCGCCTTATGTTTTGTAGCGCAAGACTGGGGTGTGCTATGAAAAATCTGAGTTCACCACGTGATCGCGAAGGTCGATTTAGTGGGAACACCAAATTTCAGAAAAATCGGAGACCGGTGTTTTGAACGGTGTCCGTGTTCCTTTAATAGTCATGAACAATTTATTCGTATATAAGTCATGGTTAAATATGATCAGCCTCAAAAAGATAATAATTCGAAAGTTCAACAAACAAGTCACTACATAGTAATTCAATTTTCATTTTCAGCATTTCATGAGAGGAGGCAGCGGGTTTGGGACTAACAGCACAGTGGATGCTGAAAATTTGAATCGGTTAACGCGCTCCGTAAACAGTAAGAACTTACGAGTGAAAATAATGCTGAAATACTGCTTGAAGTACGTCATCAGCCGCTGAACGAACATGTGGGACGGCTCGGGCAGTTCCAAACCTTTGATGCCTTCAAAGAAATCGTAGGTGCCAAGTTCCGCGCGTTTGTGAAGCTGAACAGAAAACAACCGTGTGAACTATTTCACAGTGAAAATGAAACTTTACCTCAATGACCAAACATTTGATTTTATCGGTGCAGTCTTTGAGTTCCAGTTCAACACTCAGTTCCGAAGACGTCGACTGCTGTGCTTTGTATGACACCGACGTGGTAGTAGCTGCAGGCTTCGGCTCAACAGAGCGCTGTTGTGCACTATAGGGCATCGATACTGAGCTGAAATGAAATCAATACTATTAAAGATTACAAAATGCGTTAAGTACAAGTTAGAGCCCGCCGATCGTTGCTGGACTGAATTGTTGAAGCCGTTCCTATTGAAAGATGGCTGGAAACCCTGCTGAGGAACCCTAGCGCTTTGGCTTTGAGCAAATTCATTGGTGCGACCGTTGTTTGCGAATTGAGACTGCGATGTGGCAAAGCTGTTGAAACTACTTTGTTGAAGCGCGGCTGAGATGGCTGCGTGTGAGGGAAACGGGAGCTCTGACTAAAATTAGCGTTGTTCCTGTTGCTGATATAACGCGGGTTGAAATGTCCCGGGGCTTTTGATGGAAAGGAAAGGCGGCTAGCCAAGCTTCCTGGAGCGTGAACATGCATCACACGTGCAGGCTTCCTAAAATAAAATCGTTAAAACACGCAATCTGAAGAGACCAACTTCTTCGCCTTCTGCTTCTTCTTGGTTCTGTTGACCAAATCAGAGACATGTTGAGTTGCTTTGGATTCAACAATCGCCACGAAAAGCCCCTGCCCGGTTTGAAGAGTCCTTAGCTGGGTAGGGAAAGCTTCAATCAACTCGCGCACATTGTAGTAGCCTAAGTCCCACAGTACATCGCTCATTTTGACATTCCAGTCCTGCCTGGAACGAAACGCTCGTGTCAGCAAGAGGAATATGAATGAAAATAAACTCACTCGAAGAGCTTCACCATTCTCATAATGGGCATTCCCGTTCGGCCCTCAGGAAGCACAGTCGCGAAGAGCTTTTCACTAACTTCTTCTAGAGTGTCCAGTCCACTCATTTTCACCTGAAAGCATGGGAAAATGTGTTCAAAATTTAGGGATACTATTGCTTTTCAACACGGAAATTACCAAAATTCATTCGATCAATCAAACAAGAATAAATGTGATTTCGTGCTTCTTTTGAAAAACAACTCGCTCGCAGTGACGACCCATGACGCCGCAATTTCACCGACAATCGCGTGAGGACCAATCACTGCATTTCAGATGCGCGCGAATTCTTTTTTTGCTTTTTTCGTTCCTCTTCCACGTGTATTCCTGCTATTTTCAATTATTTCTTGTTGTCTACATTCGTCTGCTTACGGCGGGTGACCGTTTCGTTCGGTCGTTTCATTCTCGCGAACAGTAAGGAGGCGTTTCCTTCCAGAATTGTAATTTTTCCATGTTTTGTAAAGCAATTAAAGGTTGCTTCATTGCATCCCTCGACTGATCACTCGCACTCGATCTCTCAGCAATCTCAGGCGCAGTTTCTTACAGATCTGCCTGAAACCGGCGCAATTCATTCCTCCACAACCGAGATCACCGAAATACGCAACAAAAAATGTTCGCTCCCGGGTGGGCTTGAACCACCAACCTTTCGGTTAACAGCCGAACGCGCTAACCAATTGCGCCACGGAAGCTCGTGTCTATTAATTGTCACTATTCATATACATAGATCGTACGCGCACCTGATCGCCAAGAAGCCGAAGAGATCAGTTGTTTGTTTAAAGAATCCGTGCGCGCTGTCGGAGTGATCTTTCAGTTGCATTGTCCCAGTATTTCGAAAATGGCCGATGCTGTCATTTGTTTCGTTACCGTCGGCTCGTTGATCTCTTTCTGAATCTACTTTGCAGTTCACTTCTCATTCGACTCTCGAAACGATTCCACGTTGCGCGCGAAATCACGCTTTTCGACGTCTCTTCGGTGATTTCAAAATTCGAAAACCAGGTGGTCGCGGCTGTCTGTCCACGTACGCGGTTCATTACGAGTAACTGAGTTTTCAGTTCATTTCGTTGAGTGAGTTCTTACTGCCATACTAGCTGTCGCTATTCGCGTGCTTATTTTGTGTAGATTGCGTTGTATTATCTGGTTTGTATACGCTACATGTGTTTAAAATGTGAGTTAATGCCTATTCTTCTAGAATGGCTTCCGCGACCGAAGAAGAGTCTCTTCACTCTCCTGACGAGATATCGACGTCCGTCGAAGGCATTGATGACAGTGCGGATTCGGAGTGGTACGTCATTCGCACACTCGGTGAAGGCGCATATGGTGAAGTGAAACTCGTCGCTAACAAGAACTATTCGATTTGCTACGCTATGAAATGCATTGACAAACCGGAGGCCTATGTACAGTTGAAGAAGGAAGATATGCTGCAACGGACGGTAGCTGGCCATCCGAACATTGTACACTGTTTTGGTTTGCGCTCTTGTCAAGCCGAACATCAGCTGTTCTTGGAGTACTGCGACGGAGGAGAACTGTTTGATCAGATTGGTACCGCTTACCGCATTTTGATAGTCATTTCGTGTCCAATATTTTCAGAGCCGGACGTGGGAATGGAAGAGTATCGGATCCCACATCTACTTCCGTGACCTTATAAGCGGAATCAAGTTCTGCCATGAAAAGGGGGTGGCTCATAGAGACATCAAACCCGAAAATCTTCTTCTCACTCGCAGCAGTAAGTGCCTATTCGAAGATGAAATACGTTTTGTGTTGTAGATGTCTTGAAGATCAGCGATTTTGGTTTAGCAACCCTCTTCCGAAACAGACAAGGACAAGAAAGGCTATTAGATACGCGGTGTGGCACATTACCATATGTGGCGCCTGAAGTATTCGACGAATCCATATCACATTACAGGTATGAAACACAGTGTTTTCGTTTTGCATAGTTTACATTGCAGGGGACCTCCTAATGACATTTGGTCAGCTGGTGTGGTGCTCGTTGCAATGATAGCTGGCGAATTGCCATGGGACGAACCTAATCGCGCGTCTGACGTCTACAGAAAGTTCATGGATGATCACGACGCTAATGACGAGCCGTGGCGTCGGATGCCGAGAAAGACTTTAGGTAAAGCAGCAATTATGACAACTTAGTATCATTCATTGCTGTCGTCCAGATCTTGTTTGTAAGATTCTTAGAGAAAACCCAGAAGAGAGAGTCACCATTCGCGATATCGAGCGCGATGATTGGTTTGCCAACTACAAACCGATCCGCCGTAATCGTGTCGAAAACAAGGAAAACGAAGGCGATGTCACTATGAAGAGTGTTTCAAGCATCTCCAGCGACATCAGTACGAGCAGTGAACCAAGTGCGAAGAAACGTCGTTGCATTCCTAATTCTCAACCTACTAGTCGCAGCGAGAAGTATGTTCTCTCTTAAACGATTTCGGGAAATTAACTGCGGATGTTTAGCAACGAAGAATTCAACGTCGCAGCCAGAGCCATGCTAGGCTTTTCGCAGCCTGCTGAATTACACGAGATCTTGCTCAGCAGCTCTCAGAACAATTCAACACAGCCCGTAGGTCCGTGGTTAACATACAGTTGTACCGTATTTTAGGACAATTTGCAACATCTGGTGCGCCGCATTACTCGTTTCTGTGTCAACGTCGGTCTAGAAAAAGCGGTTGAAAGGATCGAGAAAGCTGTCGAAGAGTGTGGCTTCGAATGTCGCAAGAAGATGTGCAACCAGGTTTGTGTTGTGTTCATATCATATAAGAGGTAACATTCTTGCTTAGATGGAGATGACCAGGATGGATCTCACGTTTATTGTGACCGTTCACAGTGCCAACGACAAGGTATTAATCGACTGTCGTCGTTCGAAGGGAGATGGAATTCAGTTCAAGCGCTCCTTCATGGATCTCCGGAAAGCCTTATCATCTATTATTTGCAAGTCATCGACGACTTGGCTGAATAAGCATATTTAGATGCTTTGTATAAATTGTCAGTTTACTCAAATTCCTGTGCTTAGTGATTAAATCATCGAATCCCGTTCGTTGTTCATGTATATAATTTAGCTCGAACAAGAGTTACGCACGGCTCCCATCTATGATTTGTCGCTCGTTGCTTGTTCAGATGTCAATCTGGTTCCACATGCAGGCAACGTATCCAACGTACGCCCCGGCGACGTAGTTCACGTCTGCATCACCCCAACGTCCTTCGTATGGTTGTTGTTTGAGTAGAGCGACGAAGAGTTCTCCGATTGAATTATCCTGGTTCCCCGGCTCTCTGGGTGCCCAATTACGGTAGGTTGACGTGGAGCCGTCTGCCCATTCAAAGCCGTCTTTGGACCACTCGGTGCGTTTCGGGATTCGAAGGCCGATCACAACGCCGCTCTCGGCGGGTGTGAGATCCGCTGAAACAGCGCTGGTGGCGGTGCGGGCTGTTTCCGTACCTATTTCAGCGTTTTGAAGGGCGTTTTCAATCGTCACGAGAGACGATCCTTTGCCGCATTGCGAGTTGACTTCGTCGTGGGACGCGAGCGAATGATTCCGAATGAAAGGGAAGACGCCAACGCAATTCTGGAAGATCTTCTTGAAGACGAATCCTTCGGGGCATTCTAAAAGGTCGATTTTACGGAGGCAAATTGATTTTGACTGACCTAGGCAACTTGGAACGTCTTTCCCGACAGATCTACAGTAGTTGTTCTTAAATAAATGAGTTCTCAGAGAATCATCGCTGACGGAGTGACCTACAACTTTCGAAAGCAATTCGCACGCGTCGTTTCGCAACGAACATTTTCCGGATATGATGTTCAGCACTGAAAGGCTGATAACGTTGATTACTGTGAGCAGACTGCTGCTACCGTTTCTCTCAGCGTCAGCTCTGCACACGTCGTCATTCAGCTGCGTGTCCAGAATGTAGTCCAACACCTGGAAGCCAATTCGTTTCGTGAATTTCTCAAATTCGACGAAAAGGAAGCAGAAGATCTTCTCATTACGGTACTCCACACGGAAGGCGGCGCGATTCTCCGCGATTGCGAGCGCACTGCACTCGTCCACGTGTCCGACTTTGCCTTTCTCCACGGATTCACCGACGATCTTGTTCGGGAGCAGCGTGTACCGCACCCTTTCAGCTTCAATGACCCCAGCGCACTGAACGAGTTGTGATAAGAAGAGGAGGGAGATGTGGACTTACAAAGACGAATAGCATCGGAAGGAACATTGCGCTCTTGAGAGGTGAGCCGAACCCGCGACGGTTGTCATCACTGTGAGACAATTGACGACAATCAAAAGCCATAACCCCGACAACAAACAAAAAAAGGAGATGTAATCGCCGTATTTCAAAGTCAAATGTCCTTTTTCGGCGTCTGCGAGGACAACACGGCAAAGTGCAAATAATAATGAGTGCGTTCAGATCGATTTCATCTGATTCAGAGCGGCCTCGCGACGCAGTTAGCTGATTATAGATGACCGCGCCGGTAATGCGACAAAGAATTATCGGTCTTGGGAGTTGAACGGTTGTCCGCTTGGCGGGTGGCGGTAGCCTTTCTTCCACTAGAATCCCCTCCGTCCGGTTATCCTCTGGCGGACCTCTTTGTCGGGGGAGTCATGAGAACATTCTTCTGGTCGAGGAACGACCGATCTACATGGTGAAGGTTGTTCTCTCTGTCTCTGAGGTTCATGCTGGCTGCATTCCGAGCAAAACAGAGTGTCATCTTGCAGAATCTGAAAGCTCTCTTTGAAGACGAATCCTCCAGGCAGTCTTCAGCGCTGTTGGCTGTGAAAGTGCGCGGACGCGCTGCAGTTCGCGGCGTTGTTGGAGAACGAATGCAACTTTCCGCCCTCTGCAAACCGTCATTCAGATGCCGCGAAAGACGCTGCAGTCGTCCCTGTGCCCTTTGCTCACCGACGATCTTGTTGTGGAACAGAGTGTACCCCGATAGATCGAGAGAGAAAAGGCGCTGACAACCATTCGCGTCATCGACTTCAGAGATCAAAAAGTGGTCAATCCAAACTATGACGATTATATGGAGGGAATTGCGATTACCAGGGAAACTGAGTCAAGGAAATGAAACAAACACGAACATTCGAACAGTGATCGTCTCTTCTCCCTGAAACGACTCTTTGGAGTCATCAACTACACTCCACTGTAAATCGGCGCAATGCAAACGACGTTCATCGGAATCTTGTTTGGGTTAACGATGTACCACACTCCAGGATCAATCTGCGCTTTCGACTGCAACTTCCCAAAGTGCTCGCCTTTGTCCCCGAAAGTGTGATCGCGATCAATTGTGTTCATGTTGTTGTAAGAATCCGGCAGAGAGTCGTCGACGATCCAATGCATTTTGTACTTCCCACGAGGCACGTAGAGACCAATCAGCGCGTCCTCAGCGCCCACAACATCCACTACAACGTGTTCCTCAGCTCTGGTCAGACGGATTTTGGACACTTACGCACATCCTGATTCTGCTGCGCGTTTTCTATCTTCACGACGACTGAATTCGATTTGTCGGCGCAATTCTGTTTGAGTTCGGCGGTCGTGTTCGGTGCTCTCGCGGCCTGAAATCGAAATCTCCGTCAGCTCTTTTCAACCCGACTCACCAGGGAAATCATCCCAACGCATTTTTTGAAATTCTGCTTGAAAGAGAATCCACTCGGGCAGCAGTGGGTCCATCCGGGATTGAGATCGTGACCCGTCGGGCAGCAGATCGGCTTTCCCTCCGAAGAACCCTTGTACTCGGTGTCCTTGGGACAACACAGATCTCTACCGCCTTCTGTCTTCTGGAAGAAGGTGTCCTTCGAGCAGCAAATCGCTCTTCCGCCCTCTTCTTTCTCGAAGAAAGTGTTCGCGGGACAACACAGCGCCTTCTGGTTGCTTTCCTTCACAAAATCCGTCTTCGGCGGACAGCACAGCAGCGTGTTCTTCTTGATTTCGATGAACGTGTGACCCTCTGGACACTTTGTAGAATCGACGGAGTCGCCTTTAGCGGCTAAAAGGACGAAATGAAGACGGAGAAGAAGAGGAACTTACAAACGCAGTTCGGGACGTCGGTTCCCACAAAGTGACAATATGTTTTCTGAAAAGGAAACCGATATTGAGAGAACAGAGGCGAATTCACCATTTCAGTGAGCATCGAGCATCCGGCAGCCTTCGCTTTGCACGCTCCAGAGACGAGTTTGATCACTAAACTACGCGAATTGGAGTACGAGCAGAGTCCCGAACTAACCGCTCTGCTCGCCATTTCCGTGGCAGAGTCCGCTGTCCGCGGAGGTGTCGAGAACGTAGTCGCGACTCCTTCTCTCTTCGCTTCGAAGCTCTTGAAACTCTCGAGCAGCGCGCAAGACATCTCGTTTCCTGCGATCTGCACGCGGAAAGCGATTTTGTTGCTCTTGTGGGCGCGATCGCTGCATTCGTCGACCCGCTTCACGCTTTCGCTCTCGCCAAAGCTTCCAACGATACTGCTCGGTAGAATGGTGTATCGAACGTTCTTCGCTCGGACACTTGAACCCTGAACGTGGCGGCGGTTCAGTCGTGCAGTCGAAACGGATCAGTTACCGTAAGAAAACAAATAGAAATGAAAAGACGAAAACGCATGTTGAGCGCAAAAGGTTATTTGTTTAGAAACACATGCCAAGGCGAGCGTTGTTAGGCTGCAACTCTGCAAGTCGAACACGCGCAGGTTGGCCTCCTTGGTGACAAATAAATATTTCCGCCGCTGTGGAACGAATCGCAAAAGTTCAATTCTATTGACTTTCACAACTCAACGCGTGGAATGTGGATTCTTCCGTTGTCCTCGAATCGCAAAAATAAGAATATTTATATTTGAAATAAAACTTTGAGGTTACAATTGCATATCTCTGAATTTTCTTTGAATCTATTCGAGAGGATCAGTTTATGACGTCAATGATGCCCTCGTCGTCGACATCCATCACGCAAAGTGGTTCCGGTGACTCGTATTCAACAAGGTCGATATCTCTGATACCGTAGTTCGGGTCGTCGTACACGCCGACCGGATTCCCGTACTGGTCGTACAACACCTCTTCGATGATTAGTGGATTTTGATCATCGGATTCGAATCGATAGTAGTCCGATTCGCGCATATCGGCCATTGTCCAGCGCTTGCGCTCCAACGGTGCGAGCATTTTGCCCAGAAGAACTGAAAGTCACGATGAGAATTAGAGGACTGAAGCGATTTGAATTACTCTGAACGTTTTTGGGAATCGCGCTATAATTCTTTGGGCGAGACACCGACAACGTCCACGCGTGGTAAGTGTGATCATCGTCTGATGCCTTTTCCCAGGGATAAGAAGCGGTCATCATGAAGTAGAGGACAAGTCCTAATGCCCACACGTCGTCCTTTGTCGCGCTTAATATTGATTCTGAGATTCAGAGGATGTAACAATTCACTCTTACAAAGAGCGCTCTTCTTTCAGCTTCAGTGGCGAAGAGAATTGATCCGTACCCGAGAAGTTGTCGTCACGCAACTCGATTCCGTCTCTTCTGAAACGAATCTTCGACGATAATCCAAAATCGGCCAACTTCACGATCTCTATAAATGGCCACAATTTCTAGTCAGTACAATAAGTATGCCGGGAGAGAGTACCTCGACTCATCACGAGTACATTCGCTGGCTTCAAGTCGCGGTGGGCAATACCCACGTTGTGCATGTAGCTGACTCCATCAACGATCTGATGGAAGAACTCTCTGGCGAGTAAACGGTCGAAGCCAAACGTCTTGCTTTGTACGCATTCGAACAAAGATCCGTGATCCGCCATCTCCATGAAAATGTGGCCAACATTGGCTTCTGGATAAACGGAAACGGAGAGAAACTTGATTACATGCGGATGAGCTACTCGTTGCATGATTTGAACCTAAAGTCTGCGGTGCTGAAAGGCATTGTAGCGGGGCGCTCACCTCATCGTTCAAGTAACCAAACGCATCCTTGTCCTTCAAAATCACCGCTTTCATGGCGATTCTCTCGTTTGTGGCAGTGTTGATCATCGAATAGACGGTAGCGAATCCGCCCTCCGCAAGCTTATCCTGTCGAGTGTACAGTCTGCTCTTGTAGTGGACATACTGGGGAGTGCAGCAGTCGGAAGATTCAGATGACGCGAAAGAAGTCGAAGCTTCGTAGTCAGGATAGATAGGAGCGACGGAGATCATCGTCCTCGATACCCGCAAACACCTGCAAAAGTCGAAGTAAAACTTCTGGTTACAAACAATCACGTGTGTTGATAGTAATTCCCGCGATTGATAATGCGAATGCAGAATTGTTTAGTGATTCTTGCAACGACAGCGAATTCGCCACGACTGAACTGGCGAGTGGACTTCCCGCACTGATAGCGGTGCACGAAGGTCAATGCCAAGGAAATGAGAAAAGAAATCAAATTCCTAGGAAACGACTCGATTAAGTTGTTTGTTCGAAATGTTGCGAATCGCGGGGTGCACAACAATCTCAACACCAAATTCCCGAATGTTTGATCAGCCGTAATAGGTCAAAACTGGAATGAGCGATCCATATCGCATAGCGAGAGAGTTTCCGCGAAATTTAAAGGAATCAGCTGTGCGCACGCAGTGACCGACAGTTGCAACAAAACCTCAAATGGCGCTCGTTCGTCAGCAGCGAAGCAATGCGTTCTTAAACATTCGAATTAAAGTTACGTGGAAATCTCGAATTTTCAAAACAAAAACAAACTCGAAAGCGTCTCGTCATCTCTGCCCGAACGCTCTGCCCGAACGCGAGCCGTGGAAGTAAGAAAGCGCTGTATGTGAACACACTAAACACGTTGTTTCAATTGTCAACAGAGCAGTCAATCAAACAACCGTAAACATCATCAGCAGCACGGTTTTCTACGACCTTACAACGAAAACGGAGCACAAATCGAACGGAACCGAACTTCCGAGGGCGCACTGATAATATTCAAATTCAAGGTCAATGTCAAATAGCGAAAGGTACGACGAGAACGCGCAAATGACGGTCAACAGGGCAGAGCACAGAGCAATTAAAGCAGAGTGTTCAAAACGCTTGAGCCTCACGAAGCACACAAAACAGTTTTCGGAGAGTCACGCGTTGTTTGCTTCAGCGAGCAGCAAAACATGCAAAAAGAGACTCGATGCTACAATGTGAATCACCAAATAAGACTTACACGTCAATGAAAAACGCAGCGGAGATTCGACGAAGGCGGAAACGGAGAGACCGCGAAACTCAGCGACTGAACGACGCGATCGAATCGCGGAGAATCAAATGTTTCGGAGGCTCGCTGCCGCTAGAGCGAGGGATTGACGTCTCAAGGACTTTAGCTGTCTGCGGGAGAAGGAGCGCGAAACCGAGGATTCGCCAAAAGCAGACAAGCATCACGCGCCACGGAGGCTGAACGACTGATCTTTTGATTGATTCGTCAAAGCAGATTAATGAATTCGTCGACGGACGACAAATGCGGAGATATTTATTTCGAAGGTGTAAGTTGGGATTAATAGAAATGTTTAATAAGATAAATAGGAGTCTGTTTGCGCAGCACATCACCTCGTTATCGAGCGAAGAGTCCCTTCTTCTTGGGTTTTTCCTGTGGTGATCCGCTCGATGACTTTGAAGACGACAGCGAATCTCTGCCCGTCGTCATCCGTCGCAGTTCCGTCACTTCGCCCATCAGCGTCTCCAGCTGCGCTCTTTTCTCCTCGAGGATTCGTTTCGTCTCCTGTTCGATATCCGCCAGTTGAGCCGCCTTCTCGTCGATTTTCTGTCCCGACTGGCGACCTTCTCGGCGAAGACGCGTTCTTTCTCGTCACGGCGTTTGTTGAATTCGTCCTCCCAGACGCGCTGTTCCTGCTCTAACTGGGTAAATGGGTCTCTGGAACGGAATGTTGTGCAAACCGCTGGCAAAAACTCAATCGGTGGTACCTGTCGGAAGTTCCCTTAGGCAGTGAGCACATGTGACGGAAGCGGAAATTCTCGTAGTGCACGTTCTTCGTCACGTCGATCGGATCGACGAGATTCGAGCGGATGATGAGATCGCGGAGCGCTATGAAGTCGTTGTGCGTCATATTCTCCACTTCAACGACGCCCCACGGGTATTCCCGAACTCGCACGTTCCTTCCAGAGGTCTCCGACTTCTTGATGACGTTGCTCCCTACCACAGCGAATGGAAAACGGCTTCGCATCTCCAGCCGCTTCGCGACTTCTCCGTTTGCGCCGTCGCTTTCAGGGAATTGGTATACTTTGATGTCGTGATTGCTGATGTCCTCGTTGATCTGCAAAAGATCGTTTATATGAGTGCACTCACTTCTCATTGGCATACCCTCTTCTTGAATTGCATCAACTCGTCAGTTGTCATCGTGTCGGCCTTCGCGATGACGGGGATGATGTTGACGCGGTCATGCAGATTCTTCATGCATTCAATGTCCAACTGTTTGAGTCTGAAAGTCGAATGCATGTCGAATCCTCGTTCTATGTCACTCCATACCCGTGACCCGTCGGAGAGATGAAATAGAGACACAAATGCACTCGATGGTCGGGAATCCTTCCTTTCCGCAGAATCTTTGTCTCTTCACCGAGGTACTCTGCGAATTTCCCATCGATAAACTCCACAATCGGATTCCAACTAAAACGCACACGATATCGTTCCGATCCAACCAATCACTCACCATTTGCTGTTGTCGACGGCATCTCCGAATCCCGGCGTATCGACGAACGTGAGCTTAAAATAAGGACCATAAACACATCCGCTTCAGTTTCTTCTTCGTCCAAAAACAAAGGACAAAGGCTTTTTTGCGCTCTCGGTAAATTAACTAACAATTTGATTTTGCATACCGGCATAAATACATAACAGTTGCCGTTGCAAACACAGAGACGACAGCATAAACGGAAGCTCTATTCTTACCTTCAGATGAACATCGTTCTCGGTGAGCAAAACGGTCCGACTGTCGATGTTAACGGTGGACGGAATGTGAACGCGTTCGCTTGGCGGTGTACCGTACACCTCTGTGAGAAAGAGAGTGTTGATGAAGGTGGATTTTCCGAGTCCTGACTCGCCGACGACCATCAGAGTGAACTCAAATCCCTCCTTGATGGAGCGACGGAAGATCTGATTGGGGAAGTTTCCGAATCCGACGAAATTCTGTGGTTGTGGAGACATCCGCGCGTTGTTGTCGTTCGCGTTGAGGGGCCGCGGAGCGGACTTTTGCGGAGTCGCGTTGCCTGAAACAAGAGATTATAATCCATTTGCAACGTGCAATGCATGGCAGCGAACATTGGGTTGGAAACGACACTCGAATTGAGGGAAAACAAGGATTCTGAGGATATTTCTCACTCTTTTTCGCAAAACGCGTGCGCATCGGCGTTGCGTACAACTCGTTTTCCCCGTCGATTTCCCGCTCTTCAAAGTCGTTCATCTCAAAAGACCTCACAGCAACCAAGAACTCACCGTTGACGTTGAAATTCATCCTCGAGCGCGCAAACTCGTTTCCTGCAATCAAAATATTAAATTTCCCACCAAAACTCCGGCAAAACGCGATTCAAACGCGGCGCGGAACGATAAACCTTCGGAATCAATCGAAGGACGATAACGGCGACGTTTGTTAGGATTGCACGTCGAAAAGGGAAAGACGTCGTGAGTCACTCGCTCGCGTCGATCGCCCGACAATAAACAACAAAATTCGTCCGATTGGAAGGATCAACGCCGCGGTCATTGACGTCTCCGCCGTTCTGTATAACGATGAGGGTACGAGCGGAGTGTCCCCTCCTCGCGTCGCTCTTCTTTCTGACAGTTTTTAGCGTCGGCGCTCTTAAGACGACACTCGCGCGCTCGAATGAATGGAAACATCGCCCGCCATCTGGTTGCGGTCGCCATTTACACTGCGAAGTCGCTTTAATCCGCAGCGTTTACGCACTTGAAACTCTCATTCTCATGAAAACGCGTGGTTTGACGGTAAAATCGTATTTGGGGAAACAGAAGCATCTCGCTCGCGTTCGGAACAACTCGCTCGCTCGATTCTGCAGAGTGTACGGTCGCAACATACTTTCACGCGCCAAATGTAGAATTCATCATATTTATTAGGGAAAACGGATAAATACTCTGGAAGTTAGGTTCTGGTCGCTTCTTCGTAAGACGGCGGTGCGGAATTGTCGTCCAACGAAGCAGCCGGAGCAGAGGCGTGACACTGCGGTACAGTCAGAAGGGACGTTTGCGCCACGAACCAGGCGTGAGTGTCCGCGGGAATCTCATCGTGTCGTGAATTTCCGTGCCTCACGTTGATGTATTTTGCTGACACATCGGCCGAGCAAATTACCGACCAACCGAGCGTCTCCAACGAAGTGAGTATTCGAGTCATCATGATGCGCGCCAGAACGCACGCGCCGCCCCAAGGGCGTCCCGCCAACTTCAGTTCGTGGTCCTCTGCGACTCCAATCTGAAAGCCCTCAATTACAATGGAAACTGCAGCCATTGGGGACGTACAGTCTCTGCTTGGATTCCCGGAGTCCAACATTGGCGTATGATGTCAGCGAGGATTTCCTTCATATTGGCGTCGGCTCCGATGATGCGGATTCGGTCGTCTTCGGAGGGCGCGATGCAGAAATGAGGGATTCTCATTGGGGTGCATTGCCGCATCACAAAAATCGCCTTGTCGTCCGCGCTCCGACAGATGTCCAACGCGGTCAGCACCGCCCATCCGTTCGCGACGCTCGTTTCTAGAATCTCCGCCACGAATAGGCGACTCAAAACCGCGTCTTCGCGATCCCAAGCGCGCCACGGGTATCCGCCCATCTTAAACTCAGCAAAAGTCTCGTCCCGGAATTGACCCTGAAGTCCGCCGTGCCACTTGTTGGCGACCGCATCCGCCATCACATCGACGAGTTCGGGTGGACATTCCACTAGGCGGAGCCGATCCTTCTGGTTGAGCGAAATCACACAGTAGTCTTCTGGTGGCAGTGTGCTTCCGTCCTGAAATTCCTCCTTTTAGAGGCGCCGTCCTTGCCGTCGCTCACGTTGATGAAGAATATGCTGTCGGCCGTCCCCTTGAAATTCATACTACCAAAGAAGCTGAATCCAGCGATACGGAAGTTTCTGAAGATGTTGAGCATCAGTGCGCGCGCCGTCGTTGACTGAAATGCGGAAATCATTCGCGAATCAACCGAATCAACCGACCTCGCCGTCCCAGAGGCATCCGTGCATCTTCACCGTGAACAAAGTGCCTTCGAATTCCTCGGTGTTCTGGAGCAAATTCCCCACCGACGCTAACAGCACTTGGTAGAGCGTGTTCGATGCATTGATGAGTTGAAATTTGTCATTGTGACTCGGACTCAGGCAGCAAATTGAAAATTCCCTGAAACGCGGTTACACGTTGGAGTTGAAATGGTAGATTCACCGATCGGCAGGAATGCACTGGTGGAAGAAGAGAGTGGAATTGTCGAATTGCCGACTGAGATCGCTGTTGAGAAACGGTTTCCATCCGATTTGGAAGAGTTTCGCGAGGAGCTTTGCGAAAAGGAACTTTGAAGAAACCGACAATTCGAATCCGCTCGACTTTGCAAACGGATTTCCCGCGAGTTTGAAGTGTCGACCTCCCTCGATGCCGATCTCTTCGGCTTGGAGGTGATAATCTGAAAGACAGAAGATGATGAATCGACTCTCTGCGGGCATTCAGCAGAACACAGCGGCACGCCCTTGATGGCGGACGCCGCTTCCAATGAAACAGCGATCAATATGCAGGATTTTAGTCTTTTCAAATGGAAATGCAAGCCTACCGTAGTACTCCGAAATACAGGTGCGGATGATGTCAATTACGGTTTCGGGCGCATCGGCGACTCGAATTTTGTCCGGAGATCGGATGGTGATCGAGAATACGTTGTAGTCGGCGGGAGTCGCCGGCACGTGCGACACTTCCGCTCCCATCGGCGCTCGATCAGCTGAAAAGAGTGCGTTGCACTTGGCCTGAAGGAGGATTGCGAAAGAGCGGATTGGCCGCCGATATCGACGCGCGTCTGCATGCGATGACGTCAGGCGGGTTATTTCAGGCGCAGCGGCTTGCGGGGAAATGATTAAGATTAAAGGCGCGTTGAAGCGAATATTTGAAGTCGCTTTCCTCCAAAACGCGTTCAGCAAAGGCGGACGCGGAAACGCTTACTGGACGCGTAAAAAGAGGACACACATCAATCTGCAGGCGTCGCCAAGGAAGCGTTCGCTCGGGGGAACGTTTTCTGCATAAAAACCACAATTTAGCATTTGACTCCCGGGAAAAGCAGTGAACAACGTGTACGGACAGGTGTTTGAAGACGTTCCAATCAATTGTGTGAAATGTTTCATTGCAATACTCTTTACAATTTGCTCTTGAATCCAAGTTTGGCCACGAGTTCTGGCCACCAGTTGGGTCGCGCGTTCGCCGTTTTCTGGAACTCGCGGAAAATGTGTTCGTAAACGTTTCCATCGGAAGCGCCGAGACTCGAGTTGAGAATGAAGTCATGAGGCGCAATGACATCGCACAGCGCGATCGCGTCGACGGTCAGAGCGTGTTCGGCATTCGCCAACTCTTCTTGTAGCGTTTTGCCAAATTCAGGTCCGCTACAGTAACCTCCTGTAACAGTATATGTGATGAAAGTGGTGCGACGCTTGGCACTGACCCATGTAGAATGCAGAAATGTTCTTCTCGATATTCGCCAGCGCATACACGCGGCAAACCTTGAGAAGCACAGCTTGGAGGTCGGCCGAAGCTTCAAGGCTCTCTCGAAGTGCCCATTGCAGCATAGAGAGTTCGGCGTAGGCAATCGCCATTGGCTGGCAATGTTTCACCTGCACGCGACTCTTCGCGTCAAACGAGGAGACTCCAGTCGCGAGGCTTCCCTTCACGTCCGCAGTCGCCTCCTCCATGTGGTACTGGATAAGCCACTGATATGCCTTGATCGTATCTGAAAAGCAGTGAATTCCAACTGAAAGCCGCTTTGAGAGCGCTACCTTTGAGAATGTCGCCGCAGAATCCGGTGAAGCGCTCGACCTTGTGGTTCAAGAAGTCGACGGTGCCCATCGGCGACCGCACTCCGCGCTTTCCCTGTAGGGAAAGAAGATAATTCGCCGCCTGTTGGATGATCATGTAGTTTTCGCCCTCAAACGTCTGCGAAGGATCGAAATCGTCGCGCAAGTCATTCAGCCGCGACGACTTCAGGAATCCGTGCCCACCGCAAGCCAAACGAGCTTCCGCCAAACCGCGCACTCCCATCCACGTGGCGACCGGCTTCGCGGCACAGGACAACCCGTGGACCTCCTTGCTCAGCTCCGCCATTTCTGGAGATTTCTCGCCGCTCATCAGCTTCATCATGTACTCGATGAAATATTCGTGGAATCTCTTCTGGAACATCGATACCACGATTCCACCGGCGAGGATCGGGAAGAGACGATGCTTCTGGAGAGGATACTCGATAACCGGGATCTCTTCTAAACGTCTCTTTTGCTCTTTTCAACCAAAAAGTCGCAAACCATTTTCATTGGGTCCAAACTGTTTCCGCACAAATGAATAGCGAACCGCGATGACCGCCGCCATCTGCGCCGCATTGGAGCCCTTTGCGATGATTCCGACACGCCCGGCGGAGAGAGCTCCGAGGGTGGAGGATTGCTGTTCTTGGCGATTCTGCAATTCACCGCGGTCAGTACAACAGGGAGCA
Organism: Steinernema feltiae; assembly: GCA_007213375.1. Lineage (NCBI taxonomy): Eukaryota > Metazoa > Nematoda > Chromadorea > Rhabditida > Steinernematidae > Steinernema > Steinernema feltiae. The sequence goes on from MQUG01003425.1 coordinate 143,630, forward strand.
CTTGGCCAACCTTGTGTTTCGTTTGGTAGACACCATCGAAGGTGACTTGCGATCCCTTATCGAGCAGAGTGGAGAGCGGAGCGCGGAAGCTGTTGAACATGATCCAACCGTTCTCAACGCTGTTCCACGTCCCGGGCTTCTCTCCCATGTCCCCGATGGCGAGACCGGCCATTGGCTGCAGGGTGCACATATCGCGGACTTGGAGGACGAACGTGTGGACGCCATGGCAAACTCCACCCACGTAGAGCTGAGCGAAGATGATGGCGTGAGTGGCGGACTGTCCTAAGTTGCCTGACCAGCATTTCACGGATTCGATGTCCGGGGTATTGAAGACGAACTCTCCATCATCGAAGGTCGCCGTCGTTTTGATCATCTTCGTGTTCGAGCCATGCGAGATCTCCGTGAGCGCAAAACAGCCCACAATCTTCAACGCCAGGTCATGAAGATAGGCGCTAATGCGGCTGGACTCACTCGATTGCTCTGCGCAGCTTCGAGAATCGACTTGTGTTTCTCAGTGCCCATTGACATCAGCGCGGAAGCGAACACCATCGACGAGAGACTGTAGCGCGCGGCGAGTCCTTGGTCGTACTGCTCGAGCATTTGCAGAAAAGTGGCGTTCTTCTCCAGATCAGGAAAACCCTGAAATGGCAAAGATTAGTCGGAGCAGCAGCGAAGTCTCCGCTTACGCCTTCTTCACGAGTTTCATTGAAATCGTAGTCGACGAGTTTCGCCCATCTTCGGTTGTTCACTTCTCTCATCTCCCCGATCGTTTGCGTCTTCCATTTGCGGTGGAAGAGCGGATCTTTGCGGAGGGTTTCCACCATTTTTTGCTTCAAATCGCATGGAGTCGGGTATGGTACGACGAGAACTTACTGTGGTTTCGATGGCATCCTCGCCCTGCAGATAAAGCTTCAGTTTTCGCCAGTCGAAGGTCGCGATTTCGCGGTATTTGGTGAGCGGCCCGCGGACGAAATCGGGCATAATCTCTTTCAGAGCCATCTTTGTTTTCCCGAACGGAGTCAGCTGAAAGACGAACAAAGAGGAGAGTTGTAGTCGACGGCGCGTGGCTCTCCTTATGTGCGAGCACAAGAAGTGTAGTTTACAGTGGGGCGATGGTGCCTGGTTGTTAGATAAAACTACACTTCAACTGTTTGGAGTGAGCGCGCGAAATTGCCCCTCGTTGGAGCTAATTATTTGTGCTCCACGCGACAGAAGACTACAGTAATCGTAATTAGATCAGAAATTACGATTCATTTTCCCTATCAATTAGTACAATGCAAATGCGAACCTAACAGATTATGCGAATTATGGAAATGAGAATTCGATTCGGAAAAGTTGCTTCGCAAATTGCGGCTAGCGGGGGAACAACGAAGCTACTGAGCAAATGCAATGGCACTATCACGCCGATGGATTCTAAATCATTGTGTGTTTCTCTTTGGTAGAGGAGAATCGGTTTGATCTTGTGTCCATCCTAAACAAGCAAATTGCGCCAATAACCACACGAACCACTATACCTTTTGGGAGTTGAAGTTATGTGGGAATGGTGGTAAGAAAGACCGTTGGGGCGAGGAGGAGCATCATCCGCATCCCCTACCGTGATGTAAGTGACGTTGTTTGGCATGTGTTGTACGCGATTATTGCTACCTATACGAAAGCTGAACATCACAACAAATCTTAATCGATATCACTGAAACGTACTGGGATGACCCGTTGTTAGGCGCCTTTCGCCAAACGAAGTCGGCGTCGGAGGAGGCACGTTGTCGTAGAAACTTTGACGATTAGCGCTGATTCTGTTAGGATTATAATGTTGGCGATAGGCAGGATCCACCGGCGAGTTCATCGACGCCATTTTCATCCGATCGGATTCGTCGATTCCGTTCGATGTCGACTGCTCCGCAGGTTGATTTTGGGGCTCTGAGGAGTATCGCCTGTGAATGGGGTCGATCGGAGGAGTCGACGATTCCGAAGAAGTGAGGTCAACTTTCGCCAAGTTGGACGACGCGATAGGATTCTGCTGATGATTGAGAGGAGGAAGAACCCTCGAGAGATGTGAGAAGTTGCGCATCGGCATCGGTGATTGCTGCACCACTTTGCTCGAAGTTCTCCTTCGTATCACCGCTGGCGATCGGCCTCCCATCGCAATCGCTGTAAAGAAGTGCGAAATGTTTATAACTTCATTGTGCATTGACTACAGTTAGCTCTCGAGCCTCGGCTTTGGATTTCGGCAATGTCCATCCTGATGTCAATCATCGACCGCGTGAGAACAGGAGCCAAAGGCTTCGTTGGCATCTCTGCAAGATCATCTGGACCCGGAGCAGGAGGAACCGCGACTCTGTCACTCTGAAGAGAACATTAAAGATTAGCGCAGAAGCGCTATTTACCTGTAGCTTTTTGAGATTCGCAAGCAGCGATTCCATCACCACATCGTTGGTAAATCCAAAATTGGTGCTTAGATCGCTTTGAATAAAGGGCATGAAATGTTCGATCTCTAACCGTCGAATCGTTTCTGAAACGCCAGCACGCAGTTAGATCAGCAAAACTGCATTAAACAAACTTTGATGCATCTTCATAATAGTGAAAGCCATCGCAATCAAAATCGAATCTCCTTCGAGCAGAAAGACATCCCAAATGCGCAACGCAAGGGAGAACGGCACTCGATCAAGAAAACAACCAAACCACCATTTTGTTAAATAAATGGGAGGGATGCACGCTTTGTCCTATACAAACCCATGCAAATCTAGAGAGCCAACCAAAACTCACCAGGTGTTTCTTTACTCGTGGCAGATGTGTTTGCAGCACTCTTTCATAGTGGGCTTGAAAACGCTGAAGCTTGGGGAAGCCGGGAACGAAAAACCCGTGCATGCAGTGACGCTTGTTGACCATTAGCGCGTGCAAACACCAAAATGCGTCTTCTTCGTCCATGTACATTAGGAATAACGCGGCGATTTGACTCATTCCTTGGCAGTAGCCGATTTCAGTATTGAACATTGCGTAGGCTGACAAAACGTTGAAGAGAGAGCGCTGCCTAAAGCACATCAAGTAAGTGATTTGTTCGAACATTGGAGTTCTCACTTGAAATCATAGCGTCTTCGGAAATCCACGTGATCGCGATACGTTCTGTTGATATCCAAATCGATTTGCTTGATGTCCTTCGACACTAACCGAGCACGCATCAACAGATCTGGGTACATGTTCCTCCTCCCTTGCTCTTTCAAAACGTCCGCTCCCAGGAGACGAATCCACGCTAGTTGCCGCACACTTTCAGGGATTCCTTTCCAAACGCGCTGGTAGATTTTCGGAGATGCCGGTTGGTCTCCCGACCATGTCTTCAGCATTTTCGCCCATTTTTCAGCCCTTTTGACTTCTTTGTTTATGCGTTTTCTCTCCAGATCGGCTGCTTGCTGGAGCGTTGGTGATCCTTCTCTACTGAAACGGCAATGTTGTATAAAGCTGATCCGACTGATTGATGGTTGACATACTGTACAAAACCATATCGGTCTTTCCTCCTGTACAACTCAAAGTCCGGATTCTCCCAAGATTCCACTTCTTTGGAGTCGGGACCGGCATCGTACTTTTCGACTATCGTTTCCCGCTCGCAGAGTTCGTTGAATTCGGAGTCGTCGGTCATGTCACTCGATATAGACGCGCGTTCGCGGTTCGCTGAATCGATGAGATGTAAACAATAGTGGCAAAGATCACAAACATTGAGAATGAGGGGTTTTGTTGACGATGTCGTCGTCTTCACTGTATGAGCTGTCGAGGATATCGGTCTCTGGCACATCGATCATAGAAACATTTTCCGGCTTCGGCCTGTGGTAGCTAGTGGAGGTGGATTGAACAACGGGCGCTGTCTGGTTAAGGTCGGGGAGTCTGCTAGACGCCTCCACTACTGAGGAAGACGCTCGCCGATACGGAACCCCGGCAGATGAAACATCTTGATACGATATAAACATATGTCCGTTGTCCGGAGAGAACTCACTTTGCTGTCGCACTGTCCACGGCGAAATCACGTGGCCGGCGGATATCGTCCTTTCTCCTCTAGTCCTGCCGTGATATCTCTGCATGTAATCGTCATTCGAAGCCGCAGAAGTGCTCAACACCTGCGGTTGTTGAGGTGTCAGTGGTGGCATGAAGTTTGACGTCGATGCAGCTGACAGCGGCGCAGACTTGCTGAAATCACCCGAGAAACTTGCGCTCATCACTTGCGGCGCCGCTGACATTGATTTGCCATGTAACCCCGAGATCGAGCTCGTCTCTCTTCTCTGAAATCGAAATTATGAGTTCGAAAGAGCAGAAATCAGTTCAGATCGCAAGAATTAAGCGCAATCAACGCGCAAATCAATAAATGTTAATGACTGCGCTTTTTCTTGCTCGGAAAGATAAATCAATCAACACATCTGAAACAGGTCGGTAATCGATTGATTCCCGATCGTCCACCCGAGAACGACAGCCACAAAAGGTTCGCGAATAAGCGAACGAAACCCTGACGGGGTGAACGACTCTTTTGATTTGCTTTTTCGGAATGAATTCCAGAGATTAAAAGCTTAAGAGCCTTCAAAAAGCAGTTGAAAAAGAAGACCGCGCTGCCTCCCTCATAAAGGAGTCGAATTTCGGCAATGAAAACGCAGCGCGACCACAATTAACAAACTAACCATGACGTTAGAGGAATTCGCAACCGTGATTCGGGGAAGACGCGGCTGAATGCTGACCGAAGGCGAGTCGAGAAATCTGTCCATGCTGTGACCGTCACGTGCTTGATAGTCCGAAGCCATCGGGCTAAATTCAAGATGACTCAATGAGGAAGTGAGCGGCTTGATGAGCAAGAAAACAAACAAAAGCGCTCAACGATACGCATCGCGAAGCAGAATCCGCTCGTTGCAGTTCGGCAGAACGTTGCAAACTCACTTGCATTAAGCGTGCATCGTCGACGTATTCGCATAAATCATTTCTCCGCCGATTCCTCTATTTCGCTCTCGAGTTGAATCGTCCTTCGGCGCCTTGGCGCTCGACTCGGCTCTCCCCGTCCGCTCTCTTTGTGTCCCGCGCTGCGCCGGGCAGCGCCAAAAGAGCGCAAAAAGGATCTGTCGCACCCACACACTCCACACACCGTAGTTGAAAATCGTTTTTCTCCACAATGTGAACCCAGAGTTTCCAGAATCGAGTTAGTGAGTCAACGTCCGAATCCGCTAACGAGAAGCGCAAACAGCACTACAGTATGCATGGCGGTTGGTGTTGTGAGGAAAATCGATACGCTCGGGTGCGAAGATTACTGGTGACGAATTTGCGTTCGAGCGCGGGAAATCAGCGTCCTTGAATCGTTCCCGCCTCGTTGTTGAAGTTCATCAGATCCATATTCAGATGTCGGCGGTAGTGAAAGGCGGAGAAGCCTCATGCGACGACGCACGGCAACTCCTGATCGACCTTCAGCGGAATCCCGACTTCCTGCCACCCTACAAAGTGAGATCTCGTAGCGGAATCTATATTCTACCGTTTGTTTCCAGGAGGAGCAAGTTCGCCAGTGCATCGCCACGATCAACAGTCTTTACCAACGAAACGCAGAAATATTGTTTGTTTGTCCCTCTGAACGCTCAACTTTATTACGACTCGTTTAGCCAGATGATCCAAAGCGGAACGAATACCGACGAAATGGTGGCGACACTACAGCTGCAGAACGAAATCCTCAAGAATAACAAGCAAATAGTTCAAGTTTACCATCGCAACCGGCTTGAGCGACTGAGGAAGCTCAGATGGAAGGTCGGAGGCGTTCTCTCGGCGGAAATCAAAGTTTGACATTATATTTGGTGTCCCGGAAACATCTCCAATTTCAGGCGAATTTATCCGAAGCAGAAATGGATTGGTTCAGCGAATACTGTCGCAATTTAGCCGATTATCAAGAGAAGATGCACGTGAATCTGATGAGCACAGTGGATCCTCCAAAGTCACTCTTGCGGCAGGTGAGGCTAACCGCGCTCCTTCTCCTTTGCATTGCTTTCTACAGGTGCGCGTACTGGAAGATTACGGTGAATTCGAAACAGGTGACGGCAAAGCTATGATTCTCAAAAAAGGTTCAATTGTGAGTGAGAGATCTCGCGTCGGTTTGTCCTATGCCCAGTTTTCAGCACTACCTACCGATAGCAGATATAGAAATCCTTCTACAGCAACAGATTCTCGAGGAAATCGCCTAATAAAAGACGGGTTAATGTTGACTTTCTTATTTTTTAATGATTTTCGAGTTCAACGATGTTTGTTATGTACAAGTATTACGGATTACGCTTGCTGGAATGTTGTGGAAATCGCCGAAGGCACTGAAGATGTTATTGAGATTTTCTTGACTACCGTCGTGGGGTTCCCGCTCGACTTTGCTTTTGAGGGAGCTGATCCACCGCCGTTGTTTCCTCAAATAACGCGATTCTTTCGCATGTACTGCTTGCGGACTCACCTTCTGATAGACGATGAGGGTGGTGGTGCTGATGCTGAGTGGTTGGCTTGTCGGGCGATTTCCGACTCCCACCAGAGGACGATGTCGACCTTTGATGCGGAAGATGTTTGCTGGAGGGAGAAGAGGTCGAAGTCGAAATGCTAGCTTTATGTTTCGTCAGTGGAGCGCTGGAGTCCACCGAAGTTCTGCGCACTGGCGACGAAGGAGCTGTTTTCCCATAGCCCCCAATAGTTTTGTCGTCGGTTCGTTGAAATTTGCGATGCTCCCCGGCACTTGAAGTCGATTTCCTTTTGGGTGAGTGCTGGGGAGGACTGTTGCTCCTCTTCGCGGCAACGGGACTGTGATGCTTCGGCGAAGAATGCTTTTGTGTGCTGTCGGTTAGTGGCTGGCATTCAGCGACCTTTGTTTTAGGCGATTCCGGAGGATCTTCGTGCTGAACAGGGGGATGAATTTCGTCAAATCCGCAAGAAATCGACTTTTCGGTGTTCTTCTGCAGATCCCACTTGACGTGACTGGCCGCCTTTTCTTTCTTCCTTCCCGACTGCTTCGTCTCGGCGTATTGACCTTTGTACTGAAATATTCCATCATCACTTTTTGCGATTTCCGGTTGCTGAAGAGCCGGAAAACTGCTGCAGGGCCACTTTTATAAGTACTTTCACAAGTGTAAAACCGCGGCGATGACTCATCAATCATGTCAGATGTCAAAAGAAGCGATCCGGCGCCGCGTTCATCCCCTTCGAGGAGTCATCACACGTGCCGATGTTTATTTTTCTTTTTCAAAGTTGTTTTTTCTCCTCCGCTCCCCGTTTTCCATCGATTTTCGCAAATCGTTGGTCTCTCGCTTCCAGATCGAACGGATCAAAGGTGAGGAAAACGGCTTCGGCGACGTGACAACTGAGATAGCGCTTTGTTTATCGCTCCGGCTTACCTGTTGGAATCCGCCGCCCCAACTCGTCTGCCGCCACATTCCGTTCTCTTTCGCGATGCGGACGCGATTGGAGCATTCGATGAACTGTCGCTTGCGCCGATTGCGCTCTGTGCGGATCTTCTGAATCGCAAGCACGCCGCGATCAACTCACAGCTGACTGGGGAACTCACCTGGAGGTAGAGAACGCACTTGATCACGGTGAAAAACAAGTAGAACTGAAACGCAGAGAACAGGAGAACCACCGTTGCCAGCCACATTCGTTCCACGAACGATTGAAGCTGAAAGTATCTGAAATGAACGAGAAACTGGGACTACGGTACCTGGAATGGCTGATTCTGTGTGTACAAGTCGCCGTAGAAGTACGACCACGCGTAGAGGAAGAAGTAGCCGGCGGAGCAGATCAGCGCGATCGCCTGTATCACCAGATGAGGCAGAAGCATCCGCGGGGAAACGGAGCTGATGCCACAGAAGAGAAGAAGGATCTGAGAAGAGGTTCCGGGTTCGTTTGCAGCCTCATGCTATAACTTACTGACGCGATCACGAGGATCATTACGAGCCCGATGATGTAGTCACCAGCGAGTGTCAAGTTGAAATGATGAAAGTTGAAGATCAAACAATCTCTCCACATTCTAGAAAAGAGGATTTCAAGAATTTGAGAAATGCTTTGACCCCGGCATGCCTTACCTTTTGAAGCAGAAACTTGCATCTGCGTGTTTCCATTTGAGTTGCTGCACAAGACCTGTCAAGAACAAGCTAACAACGACGAGCTCGACGAGGCCAAGACAGACCTAAAGATTCGTATGAAGGGTATGAGAAGACTCGAAAAGGACAGACCGTTCCCGTCTTGATGTGGCAGCAGTTGCAGCACGTTCGTGTTTTGTCTTCAGCGGGGATCGTTGCGAGCATCCGTTCTCCCCGCGACTTCCACTTTGACGCCATTTCGAGAGCTGAAACGAGCGATCGCTTGGCGGCAATCCGCTGATCGGCACGGAAACGAGTTCAAAGTACGCGTTTCACTTCAAACTTCGAAGTTGAAAGATGAAAGCAGCGAGCTCAAACACGGATGAGGGAGGATAACGCGTCCAAAAGCAGAGCGACGAGAAATACGAGAACGCCAACATTTGTTGCCTCAAGCAGTTACGAATCCGCGAGGGCCGCGTTTTGACCTGCGAGAAAGATGGAGAAGTCGATCAATCAATTCGGGTCGATCATCTCCGCTCGGCACCAAACCCTCGCGTTGAAATTACATCATGTAGGAATGATCGAGAGTGTTGAGGGAGGAGCGGTGCCGCGCTGGAGGAACTTGAGTTCAAAAATTAGGCGATGGGGACAGTGAGGACACCGCGAGGTGATTTATCGGAGTGAACTTGTAAATCGCTGAAGCATAACAATGCGAGAAGTTCAGAGCTGACAGGTGATATTCAAGCGAGTGGACATGAAGAGCCGCTATTCGACGGTATCGGTTTACCGTTTACTCCAACGCGGCTGAGAATTGACGTGCAATTCCATGCTGCGCTGTATCTAAAGGACTTTCCAGGTTTCGTAAGGGGAAAATATTCAAATTCTGTTGCTTTTTCCTGGCGGCACTGCAAGCAAAAGCAGCAGAAGAGAAAAAAAGACGCGACCAATCGCTAAGACAAAGAAAGGATCATCTGTTGGCAATCGCATGATCCTCATTGCGACTTTATTGTGACAGGAGGAGAGACCAAAGAAGAAGACGCTGGAAAACAACAGCGCTACTCATTCACCAGTTGGGGACATTTTCGAAACCGAAAAACGCCTAAAAGAGTCAAATAGGTCAGGGAAAAACCCTCACCCACCGCATAAAAGCGGATCGCACAACCACTTCGCCGTCTCATCAAGTTGGCTTCGACAAACAAGTGTTTTTCCCTCTAGACCACATCAGTTGGCTGCGCCAGGTTCCACCGGCTGTTTTCTATCCCCGTTGTAATCCCAATCGCATACAACCTCTTCCGTCATGCAATCCATCATGCATCTCCTTTGTTGTATATAATAAGTGTTACCGCTAAACATCGATATCGCTGACAATAAGTGGCATGAGATGCAGAAATGTTGTATTCTGTGGTGAAGAGTCTGTGATGAATGGTGGTAACTTCGTCCTCAGCGCATCAAGCAAGAAAACCTCAACAAAAACTTCCGCATAACAGACCGATGACACATTTGAACACGTCACATCACAACCCTCCATTTCTTTAATTGCGATAATACCTATCAGAGAATATTTATGTACACTGGAGTTATCCGAAAATCTTTCCACTCTCCAACATATCGACGGCTTCGACGAAAGTGTCCGCGCAATGGCGATCATCCTCGGGAATGTGTTGTTCATCATCTAAAGGACAGTGTGAACAAGATAGCCGACACTATTAAATAGTTACGTAAGCGGTATTTTCCTGTTCGCACCAGGATCGCTTTGAATCCAGCGTTGATAGCGCCACAAACGTCGTCACGGACATCGTCGCCTATCATTACAGCTTCCGCAGCATCCAGGGACTCCATAGCCGATGTAAAAAATGCCTTTTCCGGTTTTCCAACCACAAATGCCTATAACCGTTCAGACTAGAATGAACGATTGTAACTTAAATACCTGCTTGTCCGTTGCGAATTCGAGAGCCCGTACGAACGGACCTGGGCCGAGGGCGAGGCCGTCGCTTCGTTTGTAGTATCGACCCTTGTGGATAGCGAGCAACTCAGCGCCTCCAAGTAGTAAGCGGAAAGCTTCGTTCATTTTCTGGAAGTGAAACTGCGAAGGAGCCAAACCAACGACAACTGCGTTCGGATCGGAGACATCCAAATCTAAACTCAATTCAGGAGAGCGTCATTAGCAGCAACGAACCTTTGAAGTCTTCCATCGCCTCCTCTTCAAGCATTAACATTGGCCTAAGCTTTTCGGTTTCGATTTTCCTCCGCGCGGCCAGTAGCGACGTGAAAATCTCATTCTTCTCAATTTCAAATCCAATTCTGTTGAGCCGAGTGTGAAGGACGTTGATTGACTCCTAATATCGCAATTCAAATGGTTCGCAATCGCAACCGAATTCACCTTCGTTGTGTTCGTCACAAAGCGAATGGCGTAACGCGGATTAGCTCGCAGTCGCTTCAGCGCTTCAATCGCTCCAGCAATACCAACATCTTCCACATGCAGCGTTCCGCTTAGATCGATAAGCACCGCTACTCGCCGGGCCATTCTTCAGCGGCTGAACAGAGTGAATCGAGCTTCGAATGACTACTGAAAACCACGACTGTAAACTGTCTGCGAAGCTGCTAAAGATAAAATAGCTATTAATTAGCCATAAAGTCCCCACACGATTTACATGATCAACAGCAACGACGTACCGTAAGACCTTTTCGAAATAGATTTTCGAAAGTGCTCGACCATATGCCGGCTTGGCGGCTGCGCTCTCCTTCTTTTCCGCACTGCCTAAGTCAATCGACGCGCGCGCGTGGAGTGCTCTCGTTCATTCGCTGTCGTCTCTCTGCGTTGTGCAGTTGTGGTACATATTTGCTGCGTTCGTTGCAACTTTGCATATTTCGTGTCGTTTTCTGCGGATTATCTTGCACCTGAACTTATTACTGATGTCTGAGACAGGTTTCAGAAGTGAGAAGCATCTTCAGCTCCTCACCGAATGCAACTTGGGCGCTTCCGTCGAGAATTCTAACTCTCCTCCGGACAATTTTTGTGACGTCTCCGACAACTCGTCTCAATCTCCATTCAACGAAGCTATTATTGGTCAAGACGTCCCGCTCTTTCTCTCTATGGACTATGAAACAAAGATGCTGAGCGACGCCGGAATTTTGGATGAGGTGGAGAGCATGTACAATCAGCAGAGTGAGCAGCAGCAACTTCATTTCGATGACATCAGCTCACCTTCAGCCAGCGATATCTTGCAGCTCGAGGATTGGTCGCTTCCTGATGGTAATTTTTCTCTTGATTCTGCCTTGTACCACGACCTTCCCGTAATGGCAGAGTCGTCACCTCCTGCCTCTGATTGCACTCAGAACTCTCCCTTCAGTCCGAATCCGTGCATTGTACGTCCTAAGGCTGAGCCTTCGTCTTCATTTGACTATCCTTATCAGTTTGAGTACCAACCACCTGCAAGCCCTGGATCCGATCAGTATGAAGATAAGCCGCTCGTTGCCAGGCATCGCAAGCTTGTTCAAGAACGAGCCGATCTGGACCGGTGCAGTGTTGGTCCAATCAGACGCCGTGGTCGTCCAGTGAAGGTTACCAGTAACTCGAAGCAAGCCATGTACGCTCGTGAGTATCGCAATAAGAACAAGCAGTTGCTGGAAGAATATCGAGAGCAGGTTGAAGCCTTGGTGGAAAGAAACCGCATGCTCGAGGAAAATCATGCTCGCATGTCCGAAAACTACAATCGACTGAGTGAAGAATTTGAAGAAGTCCAAGAAGTGAACAAAAAACTGCAGTCCGAAATAGTTCCAGCAGTTAGTCAAATCCTGCACAACGGTACTCAAGCTGATAGGATTCCTCTCAAATCTGGTGTTTGTATCCATCTTTCCAACCGTGGTATTTCTCTCAAATCCTGTGAACATTGTAAGGCTCTGTCTGTGAATCAGCCGACGACTTCCGCAAGTTGCCGTGATTCTACTTCCAACAATCTTCCATTTGATGGCGATTTTTCGTTTGTCGAACAATACCTTTGTTAGCTCAGTTCTTTCTCACGGGGGTGCCGATGAATAAGTTTCCTCAATTCTGAAAAAGTAAAATTCTAAAATCTGTTTTATTAACGCCATTCTTATATGCTTTATTTTAGTGTGAGCTGCCGAATACGCTGGATGCACTGGGCCCGCGATCCCTCCTTGAGGCGGAGGCTTTGTGTGGAGGAAAGCAGAAAGGCTGTGCTAATTGCACATAATTCAGAAAAATTCAGGCAAGTGAGGGAACTTGTTTGCGGAACCCCTCAGTCACATATTGTATCCTGACCATATTAACACGTTATGAGAGCATTGTAAATATGAGAAAATTGTATTTTGAAAAGTTGATAGAGCGTTGCAATTGAATTGATATAAATGTTTTTAATATATGAGTGTTGTTTGTCATTCGAAGAACGTTTAAATCGTTCATTCAATATCTGTTTTCCATTTATTTGTTTGTTTGTGTTGTAAGACACAGTAAAGAGTGCCAGTGGGGTCATATCGTTGGGGACATGCTTTTGGCCAGAGGGATTGAAAGTTTCCCTGGTTAACTTTTGTCTGTTGTTGACATGGTCAACATATATGCAACATCGTGTTTGGCTATTTTGTAATTTTTCTGTTACTTCTATTTATTAATGTTTGTTCCTCAGTCAAACGGTTGAATGCCTCGTAAGGGTTCTGTCCATGATATGCCAAGTGGGAACAACACACCCTCGTCATGCTCTGAATCTGAAGCGTCCAGTTCCCGATCGTCTCCTTCCTGTTGCGAGCGCGTTTTCGTGCAATCTTCCGTATCCGAAAGGGAGAATCGGTCACGGGGCTCCTTGGTTCGTGCGAAAAAGCCAAAGCGTGCCTATGTGGGTAGGCAGCGCTCGTTCTGTGCCAGGAAGCGAGGCTCTCCTCGCAAGGCTTTGCACAAAATCGCTGGTAAGCTTTTTCTTTTGTGTGTATCTTATAAACTATTGTTGTTAATTGAAAGGTCGTTAATTTGTTTTTTTAGCTCGTAAACTGAAGAAAGCGGCACGTTGGTACCTTGATCTCGAGTTTGAACGTGAAATTATAAAGGAAATGAGACAAGTTAAAGCTCTGGAAGCTCAAACCACGGCGCTGGAAGAGGCGAATCGGGAAATGGAACTTCAGGTTGGCAAAGAATTCAGAAGAATTTATTCAAGGGGACATTGATTTTTAGCTGAGTTCAATGGATAAAAAGTTGAGATCTATGAAGCAAACAGTGTATCAACACGCTGTCATTACCACGGTGGTTACTAGCTTAGTTCTGAATCAAGAGATTTCTACTACAGAGTTTGAATACGAGTATGAGCAGTTTTTGTAGATACGGTAAAGTGACGGCGGGGCTGTTAGTTTCTTTCGATTGATCCTTTGGTAATGAAGTTTTAATAAAATTTTATTACTAACATTCGCATTTGTTATTATGTTGTTTCATGCACATTGTCATATTCATCTTGGTGAGAAAGAAGTTCACGGTTTTTATTTGCCGTCGTATAAATGTAAAATAAGTTATTGCAACGTGTTCATCAGTCTTCAGTTGCAAAATTGGCGATATGCTGGACGCTCAAAGCTTCTCTGACGAGCAGGAGACTGCTTTGAACGCCATGGTAGATCCGAAGCGAAGAGCTATGCTGCGTAAAGTAATGGTGAAACGAAGAGTACTGCTTGCGTTCTTTAAGCTGGTTTCAACGTTTTTGTCGTTCAGGAAATTCTAAATAAGCTGAAAGAGCTAAGAGAAGACGATGAAAGCATTTCAAGTTGGGAATTGCATGATGAACTAACGAATATTGTCAACGAATATGAAACACAGATGGAAAGGTTCAATATTCCAATAGACGGTGACAGATTCCGACACAACTTAGAGGAGTTCATCGTGATTCAGTGCACCCCAATCCAGAAGTTGAACGATTGGCTGACTAGGTTCGTCAATGCGGAACCTGAAAGGAAAGGAGTGTTTCAGCTCACCAGTGTTGTAATCGTTGCAGTTTTTAGGCGCCCGTCACCTGAAGACATTAAAATGGCGATTAGTGGCATAATAAAAAAAGCGGAAACCAACGGCGAGAAGGAAGTGTTGGAGCAATTCCGGGAGCACGTGGGTGATTCGGAAGGTAATTTTTTGCTATCTTTAGTGACCCTGTTGGTGTTATGATTAAGATCAGTTTGTCCTCAAGGTGTGCACACAGATCTCAGAAATCTTCAAAAATCGCAAGGAAGCGAGGGTGAACAGTGTGACCAGTACGGTCATCCGCATGTCAGGTAAATTCGAATCCTGTTTATGTCTTAATAAAATAGAAAAATTAGGAGATCAACCCACAGCTTCTTTCGTCCCAAATGAAACGAACAGTCAAGATCAATACATTATGACTTATGCGACTTTCAAGAAGGTAAACTTGATTATATATCTCCTTTTGGAAAGTGCAATGAATATTTTAGGAATGTGAGAGTGCAATTGAGAGCGGAGAAGTCAGTTTAAAAGACGAATGTGATGATGCGGAAAACCTTGATGAGGCAGATGATGAAGAGGAAGAGGAGGAAGACCTACACGAAGACGACGACACTTTGACTCCTGTCGATTTGTTGGCAATTGATGAAGAATCATCTGCGTCACAAATGAGCTCTTTGGCACCGTCTAGTACCAGCGAAGAAAAGAACGCAGACGTAGAAGAGCTGCACGAAGACGATGACACTTTGACTCGTGTCGATTTGTTGGCAGTTGATGAAGAATCATCTACGTCACAAATGAGCTCTTTGGCACCGTCTAGTACCAGCGAAGAAAAGAACGCAGACGCTGCTGAATCCATTGATGTTTCCGATCAAGCACACAAGGACAGTAAGAATCATGAAGTCGATGCTGAGAGTACTAAGAAAAGGAAGATTTCGAATGACGCTGAAGAATCCGTAGCCTGCAAACGAGGGGACTTTAGAGTCAAGAAAGATCCATATGAAGAAAGTGCTGAAGTAACACTTGTATCTGTCGTTCTAAAAGAAAATAACGGTTGCGGTCTTGTTGCTGAAGTCCGTGAAACTGAGAACAATTTGTTTACGGTGAAAGAAGGTGATGGAGTTGCAGATGCAGAAGAAGATGATGACGTCATTTGTCTGTCTTAAGTGTTTTTGTGTGTTCGGAAGCATTAAATAGTGATCTCCTGGGTATCATAGTTCTAAAATATTTGTCTTTGGTGTTTTAACGCTGCTTACTATTTCCGCTAGCTAACAACGATGATTCTTCAAGCATTACATTCCGTTAATTTAGAGCAGATCAGAGTCATGGAAGATAGATTTACAGATGATCAGGAATTGGCATTGAGAGCACTTGATGCCTCAAAACAAGCGAAACTCCGTATTGTAATGGAGAGAAGAATGGTATAATAGTCCTGCATTCTAGATGTAAAACATATCTAATTAAGGTTTCAATAAGGAAGCTGCGGGAAATGGACGACCTTGAAATGGGATCTGAAGATGAAAGCACCTGTGAAGCCCAATGGAAGCGTTATGAAAAGCTTGTTGCTCGTATCGCCGATTTCGAAAAGGCACTTTACAAATACAATATTCCATTTGAAGGCAAACAGGACAAACGAATTCAAGTAGACGTCACTCCGATTCCAAAACTGAACGAGTGGCTGACGGAGTTTATAAATACTGAGCCCAATCCTGAAGAAAACATCGTTAACAGGAATGTGATTTCCCAATACTCGTACGTTCAAGGTCCGCTGCTGTAGCGTCTAACTGTATCTCGTATTCAGTCGACCGTCTACCGAAGATGTATTGAAAGCACTTGAAAAAATTACGGAAACGGCAAATAGTAATAACGACAAAGATGTATTGGATCAAATTCAGAGACATGTTGGAGATTCCGCAGGTACGGGCTGCATTTGATTCATTTGATTCAGTGGAACTTTAGAAGAAAAAGCTTTTGCTTTAAAAGTTATGTCACAAATAACATCTCTCTTCAAAAAGCGTGGAATTGACAATGTTATGTCGAATATCAGCACAAAGGCTTCGAAGAAGTACAACATGCCAGGTACTCTAATACATCAGTCTGACAATGCAAATTTAAACTAGATTTCTTTAGTGGATAGATTCCCGGATGAAGGACCGTCGTTTCAAACTGAGCAACCGAAGGAGCCACTAAATTATGAGAG
>MQUG01003426.1:0-14460 GCA_007213375.1 Steinernema feltiae
GCCTGAAATAGGAGTTGATTGAACAGGGATCTACCCTGAAAAATGCATACCAGCTGGAATTGGAGTGCTGTCATTTAGTGCTTCAGGAAGATAGAGCACAAACAGAGCCACAGAGTTGAGAGTCGACAAAACCACAAGCATCACAATGAGCCATTTGTTGATCCAAACGAGTTTCTTGAAGGGGTAGAGAATGGTTAGAATTCGCTGCACAAAAAGCGCCCAAGTGGCGCAATCGTAGAAAACTCGCAGCGAGATTATCACCAGACCAGTGATGAATCCTGATTCGATTTGAAACGCGCGTGATAATGACGTTTGCCAGCCCATCGAGAGGATGATGAATGGCGTTGCGTTCATAATGCAGCCAATCGAATGACAGACCGTAGTCAAGAGCAGAAAGAAGAGGTTAACTGATTGGATGTAGATTCTCCGAAGCGAAGAGCGGTTGCACAGTACAACGATGAGCACGATGGATGACGAGAAGAGAACGACAACAACGAGAAGCTCAGCCAACACGAGTTCTGCGCGCATTGTGAAGCCGTCAGTTCCTTCAAAACGCCGTTGTCGGCGTCTCAGAGCGGCAATTAGATTGAGAACAGGTGAGTATTTAATTATTCAATGACGAAATGAAACGCGTGGCAATCAATGGATTGTTCTCTGAGATAATCACAAGCCAAGAGAGGAGCCAACCGGTGTGAAGAAGCGCGAAACCTAAAAAAATGTTTTGTTGTACTTCATGAAGCGCGCAAGCACGCACCAGCCGCCGCGTACAGTGCAACATGCACTCAAAAGCACAGAACATGCCGGTCTACTACAATTTGTTGATTTTGCTGGTTGTGGCCTATTCAGGAAAGTCTGGCAGGTGCACCAAGATTGTTAGTTTCAACCGCAGCCTCTGCTTCACGAATAAATCTATTTGAGCCGCACGACGAGAACGAAATGCTCAAATTTGTGGAGCGCGTACTGTATCGAATACCACTCCTCTTCAGCAGCTTTTCGTTTAGCTACATCTACAACTGTATGGTGGGCAGCGCAGTTGACGCGTTCGTTTATCCGTAATAAGCTAAGAAATATTACCAAAAACCGCAATATTCGTCCACAGTACAGTGCCAGCGAACGTCAACATTATCATTGAGTTTTCAGGGCAAAGATCCTTGCTTTAAATGAGCAAAATTGCTTTGTACTTGGTTGCGCCCGCCTCTTCTGCTCAATAACATCGTTCTCAAACTGTTCTGTTTACGCTCTACGTCGACGTAGTTTGATTGTATTATGCCCACAATAAGTTGGTTCAATCTTGCAAAACGACACATGCTGTTCTCGCCTTTTTCATCGGACATCAAGTACTCCCTTCGGATAAATCGATCCGACGCTGACACTTTGGGATTACGGTCAAAGACACAGAATTAATTTGGTGATAGCATGGAATGTTGAGCTGCTGTGGTTCAGTGATTACAGCTGGCTCCTATGATTACGGGCCGAAATTCTCAAGAAAAGAGGAGTGCGACAATTGGGTAACTCTCCTGAATTGGATTTATGGCATCGTAGAATGTTTTGGCTTAGGCTTGTGCGGCCGCCCGGTTAAAAGACATAAAACAAAAAGAGTACTGGACGGAAGACATAATGCTGAAAGACATAAAATTACAATTTTAGGCTTGTTGCGCCCACAGCATCCTGGCATCCAAAACAAAAACTATGCTAAACCACGAAGGCAGCCAGCCTAAGCCTAGGGCAATTACAATATCAGCCTAACGAAGCCTAAGCCCACGTTCGGCGCGTTTATTTAAAGTTACTTTTATTTTATGTCTTTTTGTTTTGTTCAAGCGCTGCCTCCGGATTTGCCTAGTGAACTCTGAGCGAGCGCAATAAGAACAAAATTTATTAAACTCATAAAATGAAATCAACTCCTGCCTGATCCAACGCCTGCTCTCGTGCGGGTGGCACTTTAGCTTGCCAAAGCTTTTGAAAAACACGGAAGCCGTCGATTCAAATTTAGATCGTGGCTGTCTCCATGCGGACCAGGAAGTTTATGGGGAGCTTTCGCGAATAGTGGTAAACTTTTATAAAAAAACATAACTTTAAATCTAACAAAGCATAGTCGTTTAAAAGTTCTTACGACAACTGAAGAAAAGACATTTTAAAGTATACCAGAATAACTTATACCACAGCCGTAGTTGTGTTCTAGGGCACTTCTTCAAAGCTTAATGACCCCAAAACTATGCATATCCGAGCCTAACCTGAGCTAGGTACGAATGCTTGTTGCGCTACACGTATCCTGGAATTAGAGTTTTTTTGCCACACATTTATATTTTTGTCATAACTTAGTTTCTTCAATGAATAAATTTTGACTTTTTTTGTATTTCTGTATGTCAGATTTGGTTGCAGGACCTCCGTCATACGGACGCTCCGCACAAGTACTGCACAAAATTGCGATGACTCGGTCCAACGGTCACTTATGCTCAATTGTTTTGTTTACGTTTGCGTCAACGTAGTTCGATTGTGTTATGACCATAATAAGTAGTTCAATCTTGCAAAATGACGCATTTCCATTTTTATGAGATTGGAGTGACCTTTTCCTTCAAATTGTCCGCTACTGACCTTGCTGAATTAATGCTTACCTGACCTTTCCATCGGAGATCCTGTTGTTCACTTTTGCACCTAGCGCGAGTACAAGGACACTTTTTAGACAGTTTGCCCCGCGCAGTTAGAAGCAGTGATGCCGATTTTGCTATTTTGAGTTATGAGTTACTCAAAATTACTGGGAATTTTGAGTTTTGAGTTTTCGCATTTTCGAAATAGTCATAAAAAAGTTAATTTTGAGTTTTTTTAATTTGAGTTTTGAGTTACTCAAAATTCTAAATAATTTTGAGTTTTGAGTTAAAACTCAAACTCAAAACTCATCGGCTTCACTGGTTAGAAGGTGGCAGTTGTGCCCAATGTCCATCATTCTGTGAGTTGGTTTTGCATGAAGTGACCGGACCATTCAGCTAATAGCCAGTGTCACCTCTTGATCCCGTCTCCTCAACAACAGTGCCTGATTTAGAGCGTTCCCGTCAAAAGAAGGAAACGAATTAACCGCTTCTTGGATTATCCCACGTTCTGAGTAGCTGCACTTGATAGCGATCATTAGCGATCTAATTGTAAGAACGAAAAACGAATTGCTTGCTTAATTGCAAAACCTGAGAAGATTCCAGAACCAAAGAGTGATTCGAAGCTCCCTTGCCGTTGCCGCTCGCTTTGCACAGAAGCTACCAGCCGCCAAATGTCGTCAAACGCAGAGCCTCTTGGCAGCAAGATGCACATCGTTGTGGCTATTGTCGAAACAACGCTCACTTTGGTATTCGCTCTCTGCACCCTCATTCTCCTGTCAATCTACTTTGTGTGGACGAAGCTAAAGGCGTTTAAAACTGAGAATCTGCTTCTGCTCGTGCTATTCATCTCATTATTCCTTGCAGCGGCGGTCTTTCTGCTGATGGCCTCTGTGATTGCGCTCCTCATCGCTGGCCTCCTGCCAAATGATCCGAAATACACGATATTGTTCATTCTCGCTTCTGATTTCGGTCACAGCGCTACCAGTTTCTGTGATTTCTCGATGGCCGGGCTCTTCATTCAACGAATCTACCATCTTCTCTATCCCTTCAGACCCGCCGCTCCGCTCAGAAGATTCATCAGCCGAGCGGTAGCCGTTTGCTCGTCCATCGCGGCGTTTGTATCCAACTTGCAGACGTTCAAAGTTCTGGAGCCTCCTTTTGAACTGCGTAGGACCATCGTGCATCCTGTGCTTCCACTAACTGGGACTTGTTCTAGATTGCTACGCTTTCAACTGCCTGAACGCCACCGGCAACGCAGCGCGAACTACAGATTTCATCATCCGTATCATTGGCGCAGTGTCAGTAATCGCACTCGGCAGCGCATTCCTGATCATCTACAGGTGTACGAAGAAGAAAATGACCTCAATGAGCAAAACAAAGTCGTGCGCATTCGTCAAGTACATGTTCCTGATGCGCTCGCTGTTGATGCTCTCCTATTACGTTCCGGACTATAGTCTATTTCTCGCGAGCTTGTGCGCGGGTACTGTAGAAAACTGAACGTTCGTCGCGGCAAGACCGAAACTATTGTGACAGAATGGTCTAATTCTGCGGATTTCAGGATTTTTGTGAAATTTTGACGATTGCACAGTGTTCACCGAACTCGAATTGTCCATAAACTATACCCTCACCAACCGAAATCCGCAGATTTAGAGGATTCTGTCACAATAGTTTCGGTCTTGCCGCAACGAACGTTCAGTTTTCTACAGTACCCGCGCACAAGCTCGCGAGAAATAGACTATACATCATGGTCAAGACGGTTGGTTGGTGGTTCTTCTGGCCAGCCGCAGTTCGAAATTGTTCAGATTGACAAAGATTGACCTTCCTCGGACCGTACGTTCTGATGTTTGCTTCGCTGGACGGATTGCTCACAACGGCGGTCTACTTTCGGATTGCGCTCAGAATGGAGAAAACTGTGGTTATGCACAGAGATCAAAGATGAGAGGAAGCACCACAAAGCTCGGCAGGAACCGTCACGTAGATTAGAGCTTGGATGCAGTCCGATTAAAAACTTTGGCGACTTTGTCAGACTCCGAATGTCTGAACACTGATGAGCTAACCAGATGGGATGAAATCAACGAGATAGAAGACTGTCCTTCGTTAATTATTCATTTTTTTTTTTGTTTGTAAATGCCTCAACAAAGCCTAACAATCCTGCAAGGTCACATGGCATGATTGGACCCAAAATGTTGTAACTTTGAGATCAATTCGTACGTATTGCAAACAACAGTCACCTCGGTTGTGGCACTGTGGACGAGCACCTTTCGAGCACCGTTCAGGCAGTAAGGAAGGGCAAAAACTAAAGTACAAGTTTCATTAACGGATTCTTCTAGACTTGTTGCTTGTTATTGTCGAAATCAAATCGAATTAGTGTCGCGGAAAGTTCGCACATTCGACCGACCGACCGAACGCGCGCACACGGAGTTTTCAACGGGAATTGCCAACGGGAAAGGCCTTGTTTCATGTTCGAGATTGAAAGGAACGTGTGAAGACCATTAAATGCGCGGCGCTCATTCTCCTCACACTCAAAAAATCACACAACAAAAAAAATGTTTATCGCAGTTGAAAAGCCGCCGATCGGCTCGAATCTTTGCATAAATATGTATTAGAGCCGTGCCAAGGTCGCCATGCGATTGGATTCGCTTCTGAATCATCATGGAACATTTGCGGACAGGAAACAAGGCCCAAGTTGGCAATTCCCGTCCGAGTGCGCACACTCGGTAGGTCGAATGTGCGAACTTTCCGCGAGGATAATTCGATTTGACTTCGACAATAGATATGGGACTTACTAATGATGTAATCTCAAGATTGAACAGCACATGGGTCCTGATGCAATCGCCTAAAAGGATAGTGTTGACGCTCTCCATCGTGCGTAATGCCGATCGGTCTCGTTTTGTCTTCCACAGCCAACGTTTGAATTGTGGCTACAAGTGCTACAAGATGAACTAATGGTTCCTCGGTTTCTAGGAAAGAAAGAAAAACGATCTATGTAATTCTATTCAATTCTATTCCTTGTTGACTCTTACAACGACCAAGAGAACATAAAATTGTGCCTGAACGATGATTCGTCGTCATTTGTAGGTGTTCTGTGGATTTTCAATTAGCGCTGCGTGTCGAAAACAGCATGAACAAGAGCCAGATAATTCACAATCTACACATTTTGTGTGAACACTCATAGTTAGAGTACTGTCCCTTTCCTTTCTGTCTGTTTCAGAAATTCTATTTTATTTTTTTCTAAAATTTTGTATCTAAACATAACCATAACCATAGCTGTAACCTTTTCGAGACAGGTCGCCGTCGCTGTTTCGCCGCGTTTTTGTTCCCCAAAAACGAGGGAAGAACAGGGTAGAAACCTGGTTTTCTCTTACTTTCGTAATTAGTTACTGAACAGTTACATTAACTGAACGCTTCGCTCTCGTGTTCCACATAATTACTAGCTTTATTCGTAACTCTCGATCGAACACGAGATTGCAACGCTACTAATTACCGACTAATTACTTGATTAGTCACACTCACTTAATGGCCGACTCATTAAACATTGAACCAACTTTAGTCCCAAATCAATCCTGAATTACTCGGAGAGTTCGATGATGCTTTGTCATCGTGACTTGCGAGAGGGTGCGCTGCGTCTTCAGTTCGTGGTTTAAATTTTTCTGACGATGTTTCTGTTGTCAATCACAAGTCCTAAAATGCAGGAAATGGACCTTTACAAGTGTGCGCCGCATTTCTGAGTTTCTGAGATTGAGTTTCGATTTTGCCTTTTATTGCAGATGGCTCCTCTTGCAAACGTCATCGTCGGCGTCAGCTACATTGTCACTTCGCTCTTTTGTGCGTTCTCCAATGGTCTCGTAGGCTTTGTAAGTTCTTATTTGAGGGTATTTCGGAACCCCATCATGTACGGACACTCGTTGAGGAATCAATTCGTTGCAGGTGATTCTCCGTAACAAGGAATACCACACAGACACCTACCGTATCTTCAGGAGCATGCTTATCGGATGCTTAATGCAGTTGAGTTCACTTTGCTTCGGCGGAGTGATCACCGCCACCGATGGAGGCCTCGATTTCCTTTCAAAAAAGGTGCGTCTGTTCTGAAATCCCGTATTTCTGAATTATTCATGTCCAGATAGCCGGCGCGTTGCTGTTGAGCGGGTGGCTCGTCTACATGGGTTCTTCGCTGGCCTTGGCCGTTGACCGAACGCTCACGTTCATCAGCATCTTCAGAGAAAAGACCTCACGTCTTGTATCGCTGGGCTTTCTGGCGTCCTCGTGGCTTTGTGCCATCGTCTATTTCGTTTGTCTATTACTTCCCAGCGCCGGGATCACCTACTTTACCGACAGCAGTTACGGCTTGTGGTTCTATGACGATCAACCAAATACAAATGTTCTGGAAACGACGGAAATGATCCTCGACTTCTCAGTTCTTGCGATAGTGATGCTCCTCTACATGCTGGTCTGTGCACGCATCGCTGTGGTGAGTCAGCTGGCTGCAGCCTTAGACTGAATCTCAGTTTCAGATGCGCAAAAGCGCGCGCACAGAGAATTCGTCGTCGGCCATCGAACTTCGAATTCTGAGCATCGCGATCATCACGTTCCTCTACGAATCCACCTGCATTCTGGGTTTTTTCTGGGGCGACAAGCTCTTCAAAGACGAAAACCTCTTATCGATTATTATGGTGGCCACTTGGATCATCGACTGCGGATTCTTCTCGATGGTAACGATCGTCATCAACACGTCAATCCGAGAGAAGATTCTCCTACTCTGGCCAGGGAAGAAATCGGTGACAAGTGTCAAAGTTCTGTTCAGGGTTTGAAATTTAATGTGTTCGCCGATGATGAGATGTTGTTGCTTTGCCGTCCATGATTGAGAAATAACAACTATAGTCGGTTTCAATCGGGCCATAACAAAACAGAGGTGTGAAGCACAGTATGCCGCGGAGAAAAATCTGCCTAACCAAGTTCCAATAATGCACATTTCCACCGTCGGCGTGTTTGTAGGCATTGAAATCCCACGAATTTATGTCTCATAAAGGCCAAATTCAAAATAACAAAGGTCAGCGCAAAAAAGATGAAAACAGTTTGCCCTTATGTCAGCTATTTGCGCTTCAAAATGGTTTTAACAAAGGTACAAATAAAATGTAAATCAAACTAGGCCACAAAAACGTAAAAAAAATGCGCCCACGGCGTTTTGAGATCACGGAGAAGATCAGAACGGAAAATGTAGGTGATCTTAGATTAAATCTTTAGGTCTACGCCTAGGCCTAAGGGACAAACTCTGCCAGGGTTTGCCTAACGGAGCGTATGACTGGATACGGGGTCTCGGGCTAATGAGACCGTCACTGTTCGCTTAGACTGTTCGCTTACCTGGCTTCGCAGAGCGCAACTTGTGTCAATGTCAAATCGGCCGTTTGTCCTTGTGTCTTAGTGTTTCCAGTCAATTTCACCGAGCGTCTAGTGAACTCTCCGACCTATTGTTATTTGTAAGGTCCTTAGGAAAGTCCAGTTAAAGTAGACCACAAACGAGCAACAGGGCGGAAATTCTGTAGTGATACGAGCGGAAAACTTGTATACGCGATACGCGTGGCAAATTCACGTTAATCAAAGGAGGACAAACAAGATTAGATTTGTCTCTCACAAAGCACTTTGAACGGAGAAAACATTTACTTGTTTGTCACCTCTCTCCCTCCACCATTCAATCATGTGCAAGGGCAAACGCTCAGATACCCGAGCGCTAATCGTTGAGCGCGATGATTGTTTTCAGTCATGCGATCTGCGTTTTCTTCCGGTTCGACTTCTGAGCCTATTTACGCGCATCTAATAGCTATTGAAGTAGCAATTTAAGTAATTGTGGACGATCATTGATGCTGAGTTATTATAATATGATAGTGCGTTATAATAGTTTGAAGACCCACTCTGTGTGAGTTACCCCACGCTATACGGTGCTTCTCTACTAGTTGTCGGCCACAGGACGGTATTAGTTTTGTTCGATTTTTGCACTTTTGAGTAACAGCGGGTGAGAACAAAGCGAAGAATGTGTTCAGAAAGAAGCTCGCCGTGCCAAAACGAAAGCGAACTGTTTTGACCGCTTATTGTTTGCGTTTTATTGTTTTTAGCGTTCGTATTAATGAAAACACCCAATCTTCCGTGACCCGACATAAGCGCGAAAACCGTAAGCGCGACGACATAAGCGCGGCGTCATAAGCGCGAATTCCATAAGCGCGAAAACCGTAAGCGCGAAAGACACAAGCGCGAATTCCACAAGCGCGAATTCCTTAAGCGCGAACGACATAAGAGCGAACGGCATAAGCGCGAATGCCGTAAGCGCGAAAAGTTAAGCGCGAAAATATTTTTCGCGCTTAATTTGTCAATGAAATTTTGTGCAAAAAAGGCTATGGAAAAGCTTTTGTAGGTCGTTCACGCTTCGCGGCAAGCTCAGCTTAGGCTGACTGCCTTAGTGGTTTAGCCTAGTTTGTTGACTTACCAGGCTTCGTAGGGCATTCAAGCTTTGCACTAAGCTCTGCTTAGGCTGACTGCCTTAGTAGTTTAGCTTAGTTTCCGCGGTTACCAGGCTTCGTAGGGCGTTCAAGTGCTCGTGTCCGGACAAAATGTCCAAAAAAATACTAAAATCATAATTTGCCTTTGTAGACTTGAAAAACTTGAATAATAAGCTTACTTGAAAGCCAAGCTTACACAAAAGCTTGGAACAAATTTTTTATGTTATTTTGGTCAAATGACTTTATAATACCACTTGCCATTGCAAAATTTTTTTTAGGACAATTTGGGACATCTTGTCTTTGGACATTTTTATCTTGAACATTCTGTCCATTGGGCGTTTTGGACATTTTATCTTTGGACATTATTTTTTGGATGATGTTTTGTCCGGGATTCTGTTTTGCTGTTGTTTGTTTCGCGCTCTTAAAAATTTTTAATCCTGACGGTGATCTACAACAAAGACCTGAAAAGTTCAAGAAGAATTGCTTGCATGATCAGAGATTAAAAGGTCTTGTCATGAGATACTTATCTTGACTGTGATCTTATCACTTGCTTCTCAAAATTTTTGCGCTTATGTCGTGCGCGCTAATGTCGTTTGCGCTTACGGCATTCGCGCTTATGCCGTTCGCTCTTATGTCGTTCGCGCTTAAGGAATTCGCGCTTATGGAATTCGCGCTTGTGTCGTTCGCGCTTATGGATTTCGCGCTTACGGAATTCGCGCTTATGACGCCGCGCTTATGTCGTCGCGCTTACGGTTTTCGCGCTTATGTCATGCCGCCCCAATCTTCTTGTTTCCAGATGGATCCGGAGAACGTTGTTGTCGGCTCGTGCTACATGCTCATGTCGCTCGTCCTCTTCTTCACGAACGCTCTCGTCTTCTTTGTAAGTCCACAACCTCCCTTTCATAGCTTCAAGTGCCTACAGATTCTCATTCGCTACAAGGAATACCACACGAGCACCTACCGTATCATCTTACACATGATCCTGGGCTGTCTGATGCAGCTCTGCTCCCATTTTGTGGGCGGATTCATGCTGATCAACGGTGAATGGCCCTACGTAGAGAGAGTAAGCCTAAGTACAGCGATCGGCTCTATTTGATTCTTCTAGATCGCCGGCGCGTGGATTCAGTTCGGCTGGTTCATGTACTTGTGCGCCTCGCTGGCTCTGGCCATCGACAGGACCCTCACTTTTGTCAGAATCCTGAGCGAACACAGCTCAGTGTTGATCTCTTGGTTCTTGTTGGCGTTTGCATGGTTTTTGGGATTGTCGTTCTTAGTAATTCTTCTGATTCCGGGCTTCGGATTCCAATTCTATACGTCTGGAAAACGAGGAGGATGGAATTATGACAACCATGCGGCTTCGCAGTGGCTTATTTCTGTAGAGCAATACGTGGATTTCACCGTTGTTTCCGCCGTTTTGGTTCTCTACTTTGTGGTCTTTGTTAGGATTGCGTGGGTAGGGTGGCGAGTTGACTGCAAAAACTCAAATTTCTGATCTTTAGACGCGCAAATCAACCCAAGCAACCATTTCTTCGTTTGTGATCGAACTACGGCTTCTCAGCATCTCGGTGATTTCGTTCCTCTACGAATGCACCTATCTCGTGTGGTTCTTCTGGGGAACCCGGCTGCTGAGCGACGGAATGCTCTCCTCGTCGATTGTCTCGTTTCTGTGGATCTTTAACTGCGGCCTGTTCTCCATCGCTACGATTCTGATCAACGGATCGATTCGAAACAAAATTCGCAAATTGCTCGTTCGGAAGCATCAAGTGAAAGTTGTCGGTGTGACGTCGAAAGCAAAATCGAATAGCTGATCGAGTGAGACAGGATTTATGGCACTGTCAGGAAGCACTGGGTTCCATCAATTTTACCGAATTTTGGCCCGAATAAACAAGATAAAAATTAGTTTTTAAATCTACTAATAAATAAAACTGAACATGCTGTCCGTAACGCAATGCACTACGCGCTTTCACTCTGTCTGGCGGCGCGCGCGCGACCGGTCGTTCGAGAGTCGCACGAGGGCAACTGATAGCTCAATCGACGCGGAATATTTTTGTGCGTGCTTAAAAATCGCACTCACACTTCTGAGTTCTGAGCCACTTGAACCAAGAAGATTCCCCGAGAAAATACCAAAATGTCGAATTGGCTCCCGCCACGACAAAAAACACGATTATTTTTTCTGCTCTCTGATCGTCTGACTCTCTCGGCGCTGGTGAACGCGCGCGCGTTGGTTTTTGGTTCTTTTGGGGGTAAAGCACGCGTGAATGAGTGAGCACAGAGTGTTCTGGACGTGCGGAGACTGTTTGTGGGACAATTTGGAGCAATCTGAGCTCATGCTGAATCAAACAAAGCCAAAAATAAAACTCGATCAAATCCAATCAAATCGCTGATTTCTCATGATTTTGATGGATTTGTTAGTCCTCAAAACACGTCAGAATGCGTGAGAAACTTCTACAAGCAACCTGCAACCAACTTTCATTGAAACGTCACGATATATGCGCACTTCGCCCACCAATCAGCCATGTTCGAATAGCCGAATGGTACCGAGCGCTCTCGTCATCTGTCTGGCCAACAGGTGGGTTGGGTGTTCGATGCCGGCCGGAGTCTCTGCATTTCTTAATTCTTCGGCCAAAAGGATTGAGAAGCGCAGCATCTTCGGGATACTGAGGATCATCAAACATTGCTCAAAATTAAGCGCACGCAGTAGTCAGCCACAACATCAACTTCAATTTTGACGTTTTCAACTTTGAGACTAGGCTCGAAACGCCGAACGGAATCACGATGACGAGGCGAGCCGCGGAGCAGAGAGTAAGATGCAGTTGATAGTGAAGGGCTTTGGAGAGCCGCGCGAAGCGCAGTTCCTCCGAGGATTGAGGAATCCGAGCCGAGAAATCTCCGAGCTCATTGCCAAACGCTTTTCAATTTAGAACCACGTTCACCTCTATGCTAAACTTAAAAATAAAAACATCTTCCACATTGCGCTTTGTGCCTAGCGTTTAAGCGCGATTCGCGCGCGAAGCCTCCGTTTATATTAAAAAAAGATAATAATAAAAAGATAATAAAAAATTACTCTACTGTACGACGAAACACAATCAATTTTTGAACACAATTTGAATCATATAGTCATCACACAACAACACGCAATTCGAGCGAAACATCTCGGCTTAGGTCATCGGTTGTAATTCCTACCATTGGTGTTGATTGTTATTCTTCTTCTTACATCTTCAACAAACGGCAATTGAACTGTAAAAGGTCATTTTTGTTCGAGATCTCATTGGAGGTCTTGGGGCCACAGTAATGCCACGGGCGCTGCTGACTCCCCTTGAAAGCGTTTGAGAAATTTTCCCATCGTTGGCTCCATCTTCGAAGACGCACACGATCTTCTCGGGAGACCGAAATGTGATGTCGTACCCTAGATCCATACTACCAAAACTCAAGCAGACAGCGGCCTAACAGCGTGCTTAGGCGCAGGCGTGGCTACGAACTGGGCCAATTTGGGTTTAGGTCAATGTTAGACTAGTTACAACTCGAGTTCCGATGTTCCAACTCTTTTTTCGGCAACAAAGTTGGCTTTTTTTATTGCACCAAAGGATTCGTCCCGCCGAGCTGAGTCAAATGAGCTATCACTCGCCCCGAGGCGATGTATGGATCCATGTGAACCAGGCCTGAGTTGGCGGCAATTTTGGTTCCGCCAAATAAGTCCGGTTAAGACGGTGAGATCTCGAGACCCAAACATTTCCGCGGGGCGTGCCATAGCGCATTCGACTCAGCTCGGCCTGGAGGCGTGCAGAGACTTTTCAAACATATCGATCATGGGCCATTTGGAAGAGTTAGAGAGGCGCGAAGTTTGAAATTTTAAAACCCGAACTTGGCGATTCTCAGCGTTGAGTGGACCGATCGAGAGGAAACGCTGCTAACAGGCGTTATTCGAGGAGCTAAGACGATTGCGATCGAAAAAAGGATTGGTTGCTGTTGAAAATTTTTGAGTTTTGGAACTTTTTCATTTTCCCGCCAAAAATCACCAGATGTGGTTTTTTGACTTGACTGTTGTTGTTTGATGCGCGCAAAATGCATAAACCGACTCTATAGAGCATTGCGAACAACGTAATGGAGCCCGGATTTTGATTTGGCTTTTTATAAGCTACTTTGGTATTGGTACAACTGTGGCAAAAGCTGAACTTGGCGATTCTCAGCGGTGGGTGAACCGATTGACGGGAAACGCTTCTAATATGCGTTATTCGAGCTCTAGAGCACGAATCATTCAAAAAAATACTTGGTTATCTTCGAAGAAAGTCGAGATACTGAGATTCCCGGACTTGTGATTTTTCATCTCAGTGAAACCACCTTTTGTGTTACTACAGCTGGTGGAGGTGTGATCACATAGCGCTGGAAACTTGTTTTCAGGGTTAGTTCGCGCTCCTGAGCACGATGCAATCAAGAAACATATAGGTCGCTGTTGAGAAAAATTGAGAAAAAAAGGTCGGTTTAAATACCCAAGTTTGAGGTAACATCGCCAAAGTTCTTCAAAGACTCTATATCTTTGGTAATTCCGTCGTAACCTTAGTTTTTTATGCTTGCAATCGACTCAGCGTAAGAAGTTAGCCTAGAAAAAAACTTTGCAACACAGGTTTACATGGAGAACTCTTGAAACATGGACCTTATTGACTTGATAGACCTGATGACCTGATGCGACGCCGACAGTCAGCGTGTTGCGCCGCTGCGCGCGAGCGATCGTCGCTGTGTTAGGTGAAAACGCGATGTTGGCGTCCGGTTGAGTTACCCATTTATGGGGTATAACTCGATCGCTGGTAAAGCGCTTAGCTCCCCAAGGCTCTGACGCTTCCAGTCGATTGGTGAAGCAGATTGGGTTTACCAGCTGTTTGATCCATTCACTATTTTGTTCTTTTTCCTCTGGAAGAATGAAGAAAGACGCCCGAACTGCAGCGACTCCTGCGTTCATGGTAAATTTTTGGTTATCCTCAGCAGGATTATTGACTCTGTTCATTTTCAGACTTAGTCATAGTCGCTTCGCCAGTTTCTCCACTATCTCTCGGAGAGCTGCGCAAATCCCCTTTGGAAAGGTATTTATTCGCTCTTATGTCATCTAAGTGCTAATTTGTTGTTTATTCAGGAACTACTTATCACAACCGATGGTGATCCGTTCCTCGGCGCCTCAGCGGATATCGACCGAATTCAAGTGTCTACCGTCGTCGAGCTCGAGCTTCTGGATCTTTTTCGACTTCAACCAATTCATAAAGTTAGTTTTACCATAAACTCTACGCTATATGCTAGTTGTGTGCCTTACAGTGATTCCTCTTCGACGCCTTAGCGGATATCGACCGGATTCAAGTGTCTTCGCGGATTTCAACTGGATTCCAGTGTTTAAGGTCGTC
>MQUG01003427.1:0-17709 GCA_007213375.1 Steinernema feltiae
TTAAGTGCACACGACTGGTCATCGAGATTAAGCCGCAAAAATGTTTCTTATCTGAACGTAGTTGCACTAGCTCTTGCATCGGATCAGCACGATCCTGGGATTCTATTGGCCAGAGTGTGAACATTGTGTGTTTTGAACCAGCGTGGTGCTCTAGTGTTTGTGAACAAAAATAAAAATAAATTGAGGATAGCTTTGCCCAAATGCATAAATCTGCTACCGTATTTCTTGTGGTTTCTTGCGCTTGCGGTAGTAAGTAAACGCATTGTATTCCTATTCATTACTGTGGTAGCCGGATCAATCGCTTGCTTTGCCAGCGGTCACTACAACCATTGGTCAGTGTGGGCGAGGCGAGTCATAATTGCTCGTTAGTCATCATTTGTGGTCGCCTCGAAGGTCAAAAATTTGTTTTTTTCGGCAATTGCAAATTATTCAAATTCTGTATTTTGTAACAAAAAATGATTTAAAAATAGAAACAAAACAAAACTTACAAACAATTGCGAAAAAAACAAACAAAAATCTACGGTTCTTTATTATCTATTCATCTTGAGCAATCGCGTCCGTCTGTTTCACACGTGATTCTCAATATCTTACAAAAACTTACAAAAATTTCATTTTGTTGACCGTTGGAAAAAACACTAAAATCTATATTCAGGTTGTAATCAAGTTGAGCAAAATATGATCTTGTACATTCTATTGTCGAAGTCAAATCGAACTACCGTTGATAAAGTTCGCACGTTCGAGCTCGCGCGTCGTTTCGGCGGCACCGAATGCAGTCAGCGCGGTCTGGTTTCAACGGGAAATGAAACACGAAATCTGCATTAAAAGATAGAACGAAGCCTTGCGAACAACAACTCTAGGACAGATTTTGCTAAAACTAGCCCTCGATCGCATGCGTAACCGAGTTAGGTCGCGAAGTGGCATTTCCCGTTGAAACCATTTGTTACACAGATACTAGTACCATTGGATTCTACACAGATTCCAGGATCACAAGCAAATGAAAACCAAAAAATATAAGAAACGAGAAACCAAATATTCAAACCAAAACATTCCCAACAACGCATGCAAATTTCGAACGCTTCTACTAACTGGCCAGTACTGGTCACTTTTGAATCCTTATTGCACCTTTGGTAAGGGATACAAAAAAAATCATTAACAAGTCCGCCATTAGGGCAACCAAAAATTGGTCAAAGATTTGCTAGAATATTTGGAGCTAAAACAGCTTAGAATGTGCTTTCGAACCAGTGGTGTACAAAAAAGATTATTTAAGGTGAATATTGAAGGACGAAAACGAGAGCAAAAAATTAATTTTTTTTTAATTGGAAAATTCAAGTAAAAATGTTCAAAATATGGTCAATTGAGTTTTCTAATCAGTGCCACCAACAAAAAAGACTAGTAATTCTTTAAGGAAAAACGTAATTTTTGAAAAATCAATTTTGGAAAAAAGACATATTTTACAATTTGGAAACCTTTTTTTAAACGTGTTCAATCAAATCATTAGTGTACCTCAGTGAACTCTTACACACTGTATATCAATCATTCAGGTTCACTGCAATATTTTGCTCTGAGAACAACATTATAATTACATCAAACAGATCTCCAAATATCGCCAAAACGCGTTGAAAGAGATTTATCCGTTCTTTCGCATTTCAAAGGACTCCTTACTTCATATGAAACAAGGTTAAGTCAATTTAATTCGATGAAACAAGCATATGGAACGTGCAGCAATTATTGTCGCCCCAATAATTGGTTCTGGGAATGAGGAACATCGCTATATGAAGGCAGAACACGTCTTCTATGTTCAAGCTTTTACTTGAAATTCTTTAAATTTTGACAGCCAAGCATGACGGCAACTGCCAACTGCTATAATAGTGATCGACCAAAAATAATAACTACGCATTTGCTCGTTTTCCTGTGGCACCACAAATCCGACTATATAGAATATTCAAATCCTACCTTGCTCAAATACTGGAAAATTGGTGAAATTGCATTCAGAAGAATTTTAATTTGTCATTTAAGCCAAATACACACAGAACTACCTTCATTAAAGTTTAAACATTCGAATTGATGTCGACAATACACAGTAGGTATTTCTCATCAACACCTGCATCAAGTCTTGTGGAAAAATGCACTTTTCAAAAGATTCGCTCAAGGGAAAAGGCGTGTTGACAGGGAAGAATCGTGATATTTTTAGCTCGGTAGACTAGTGGTAAACAAATTTTCATCAAAACAATTACGTTCAGACGTGTTTTAATTAATTAAATTTTAGCAAATTTGAGTTTATCGAAATAGCAACTCTTTTTGTTCTGACAACATTGCCGCTAATTCATGGTTTATTACCGGAATTTTAGTGTGTGCGTCTAAAAGCATCTTCGATACAAACTTAAATAATCTTAATTGTTGAATTGTTAAAGTATTTGGTAAAATTTTATTTGTTCTCTGTTTGATGGTGAAATGGTTTGAGTGTGAGGTGTTTGGGAACCCAAAACAGGAGGACGAATACAAAAATTGCTCAAAACTGGTCTAAAAAATTTCGGATAAATCATTTTTCTTCAAGGGAGAACAAAAAACTCAAGATTGAAAAATAGTTTGAAAAGCTTCCCACGGGAGATTGTATTTCGAACTAACCATCTGTTCAAAAACTCTGCCAATGCCAAATGCTCTGCTAAAATGGCTTTAGAACATCATCATCCAAAGCAGAACTATCGCTAATTGCATATGTGCGCTCATGAATAGCATTTAAACAAAATCTTCCCAAGATTGGGTCCGAAATCTCATAAACCAAATCAAGGTCAGCTCTGTGAGGTTCTTGATATTCACAAAAAAAAACCGTTACAGAAAAAAGAAGGAAACAGATTTTGAATTCAAATTCTCCAAAATGCTCTTAAGCAAAGAGTGCTCAACAACAAGGAAGCTCGTTTTGTCACAACACTGCGAAGCCAATTTCCAACGTTGGTCATAACAAGATTTCGCAATTGTATGGCCAATTGTTCCATCTCTCATGTGACTTTTGACGAATTGAAGCAAAGCCAATAAAGTAGGAGATAAACAAAGCAAAGAACATTGTTCACAAAAATTTAGAACCTCAAAATTTGATTGAAGAAGATTTTAACTTTGCAGAGAGCAACAATATCCGCAACAAAATTTTAATAAAAATAATTTTAAAATAACATTTGTCATTTCTGGCGCCAGAGAGCAAAAATAGCACAGCAAATAGCGCAGTTTTAAAAGTGCACTGAGAGTGGATAAGCAAAGAACGGAAAAAGGGAGACACTTCTGATTAAACCAATCGTTAAATTGAGCGCAAGTGACAAATTGCTGCATCGCCAAAAGTTAGAAAACACCCGCGTTTTGAGCGGAAAAAAACAATGAAAACAGAAATGAAAATGTTTGATTTTAGCGCAGTGAAACAAAAACGAAAAATGTCATTTTTCCTGAGCCAAAAATGATTAGACGTTAAATGCAATATTATGATAACGACAAAGTTGTTTTTGTTAATTGTAAAAGAAGATTGTAAAAGAACAACTACGCTTTGTGGCGACGTTCAGGTAAACCGAATTCTTTTATACTCACTCTAATGCTACAGTCCAAAAATATTAATGACAATTCTGCGCCAGATTCGGAGAGCCGACTCGTGTCAATTCGTTTCGAATCAAAAATATCGGAAATACTGAAAATGGAAATATATTCAAAGAGCTGATGTTTAACAATTGACCTTCTTTACATGCTTTACAACATAAAACCAAATTTTTTTAAAAACTCCCTCTCAAACTCAAAGAAACCCCAAAAATTGGAGATGGCAAAAAAAGGCAAAAGCGAGAGATTGTCGCAATTTTGCTCTTCTTTGTGGTATATTTTTTCATCTTTACAAAAATAGAACGAACGAAAGCATTGAAAAACCGTGTAGGTCACCAGAAATCTATCTAAAATGGAACTTAACTGGAGTTCAATGCAATTAGTTTCAATTAAAAGTTTGCTTGATTTGATTTAAGTTTTAAACATTGTTAACAACAAAAGCAACATGACAAAAATCGACTCCTGCTAAGCCACATATTACCACATAATACTTAAATTCAGACACGTACGTTTTATATTTAACTGTTTTCGAAAAATATTCCCACAAATCGCTGCGCATGTTTGCTTTGTTCCACGCCAACGCCGATAAAAGCTAAAGAAAGCCGGAATTTGCAAAAAGAAAAACGTAACAAATAAGTTACATGAGTGCAAATGAGCAATTAAATCTGAATTGGTCTGGACAAAAAAAAACAAGTTTTGTGTGCCTAACGAAGCAGGGCCCAAAAATTTATTTGACTAAAGAATAGCTACGAAAAGATGACGACAAAAATACTCATTTCATAGTTGTCTTTTTAAGAATTTATCTATGAAATCAAGCATTAGGGCAAATTTCCCGTGATTTGATTTTCCGGCACGATTCTACCAAAAAAACTTGTTTCGTAATTGCAAAGCGAAAAGACTTTGTTTCTGTTGTTTCTGAATCTAAAAAAAGTAAGCCAAAATCCCAGCGAACCGAACAGATTTTCATCGAATGTAGTCCAATTCAACTGAATTCCCAAAAACAAAGCAAAAACATTGCGTGTATTGATTTGAACCGCCGCTCAAAAAATCTAATTA
Organism: Steinernema feltiae; assembly: GCA_007213375.1. NCBI lineage: Eukaryota > Metazoa > Nematoda > Chromadorea > Rhabditida > Steinernematidae > Steinernema > Steinernema feltiae. Next base: position 4,630 of record MQUG01003427.1, read on the forward strand.
TCTCTGCAATTATGGAAGTCGCTAATCAAAACAAACCGAAAGCGTGTAAAAACGAGTTCAAAACTTTGTTGTTGTTTGCGTCTCCAAAGACCAGAAGATAATTTTGACTTCAAGTCTGCATCAACAATCGTTTCATTCTCTCATTTCCGTTCATTTTGTTGCATTTGTGGAAGGCAAACTAAAACAAAGATTTGCAACAAAATTAAATCTCCTGTTCGTCCATGTCTATTCAACTCCTACCGAATATAAATTTAAATTACTGAGTTCAGTTTGCCAAGTAGCACTTATAGGAATTTCCCCCGCAGTCGCAAAAATTAGCAACAGTTTTCAAGGTAAAATTGAGCAAAACGAAAGTTAGATGATTACCGCAAAACACCTCCTCAGAAGACCGTCAGCCTTGAAAAAGCAAAACTTTTGGATTTCGTTGTCCAAGCAAACTCAAATGACTTTATGGTAAAGTATATAAATTTGTGTTTTGTAAATGGTTTCAAAATTAATTTAGCCAAGTTAAATGAGTTTCCTGACATCAAAAAACCACAAAACAACACTTAAAAGGTAGTAAAACATAAGACAAATGAACAAATGCGTCACAAAGCAGGAATCAATGGCCTTTGTAATTTCCTTGTAATTCTTATTAAGGTTAATTAATGTTTCAACTATTAGTTTTTATTGAAATAGTTAACGTGTTGTGTTTAGAATCATTTTTTTTAGAGAAAATTATTTTTAAAAAATTGAAATGAAGTCACGAAGTTCAAAAAATAGTGTTTAGATATTTAAAAACATTTTAACGTTCAACGTCATCTGTCCGACATGAAAAATATTTGGTTTACGAATGAACAGGGATCGTTAATCTACAAAAATTGTAAAATTTGCAAGATTGTAACAAACGGAAGAGCAATAAGAGTTTATTTTAAGTTTAAATGTTCTAACGTGAAATGTTTAAACAAGGTGGAATTAGAGGTAACGGAGAAATCTCTATTTCAATTTCAATTTCAATTTATTTGTGGATTCAATAATATTTCATTATGCCACACCCAATTGTATCCATTCGATCTTGGTTAAGCTTCTCGCGCGTTGTTGCCTCTCTAATCTCTAATTCCTTACTAACTATGTCTTTTACAAAAATTCAAAACACAGTCTCAAGCTAACTTCAAAAAATGTTGTTTAGATATTTCAAAACATTTCAATGTTTACCGTCATCTGTCCGACAAAAATGTTTGGTTTGCGAATAAACAGTGATCATTAAAACTACAAAAAGTGTAAAATTTGCAAAATTGTACCTAACAGAAGAGCAAAATCTTTATATTTTTAAAGCCAACTGTTAGTCGAAATGATACGTATAAATGTTCTAATTTTGAAATGTTCAAATAGGGTGGAATTAGATAAAACGGAGGAATCCCTAATTCCTTACTAACTACGTCACTTACAAAAATTTAAAGCACAGTTTCAAGTTTCAAGCTTAATGACAAGCTCAAGAACCATTCGCCTCCTACCAAAAATAAATTAAAAATGGCTTCTTGGTTTAAAATTAGCGCATGCATAACAATTCGAAGCTGCCAAACTCATGCTTTTTGTGACATTTTGAAGAAAATCAAAACAAGGAGAGTTTGAAACAAAATGTGTAAATTAAACAAACAAAAATTGAACAACACACTACAAATAAAGAAAACATTAAAGTAAACTCGAGGTGAAATGTATCGAGCAAAAAATTGATGATTAGATCCAATTGCAGTTTTCTTCAGCACCGGAGTCAATCAAGACATTGAAACGACGGTCATTTAGAAAAGCTGATTATTGATTAAAGCCATTTGCAGTCACCTTAATCCAAAGTCTGTGTTCGCCTGAACGACCGGTTGTATATAGGCAACATACGAATAAAGCTTCTAAAGATTTTACAAAAATCAAAATTTGACCGTCGCAGCATTAATTGGTTTTGAGTGTTGTGGAAAATTGATGTTGAAGGCATAACACGTCTTCCTATCGTCCTAGCGCTTACTTAAGACCTATTTATGCATTATTACATCTATTCTACTTCCTGTAAATGCAAGCTAATGTAAGCTCGAATCGAGTTGGATTCAAATATGGATCTTGGAGAAAAGCTTATCCTATTTGCGACCAGGCGCGCTAACTAAAAACGTTTGCTAATCCTCAGGTATGCAAAAAAAGATTTTGCCCAAAATTTTATGTGAACGTCTTGCCTCCTGCTTTCAACGCATCGTACGCTGCGCAAAATCTTCAAGGAATGCATGTTTGTACAATTAAACAGAACCATCTAACAAGCACTTCGACGACTGAGATTAAAACCATATGAGCTAAACCAGCTTTGTCAATAATACTCATTATAGATGACTGAAGCGAACAAAAATTTACGCAACAATCAATTCGACGGATTGGAAAATCAGATTGGACATAGTTTGATCGATTGTAGTCTTACAGAAGAATACAATCGATCTTCGCAAATGAAGCCCCACGAGAAGGGCAATATTTTACGCCGAACTAATTATTCAATTGAAAAATTGGATTTTTGATGAGTCGATGAGCCGGGAACCTAATCGTTCAGAGCGATACAAAGCACAAGTGGATGAATAAAACAGCGTGTTTTGCGACAAATTTTTCGAAATGTTTCGATAACGATGAAAAACAAAAGAAATAAAGAACAGTGTGCAGTTAGCTAGCTACACGACAACTGTTTAGGTGTCAAACTTGTAGTTGCGCGTTTGTTTTCTCTTCCAAAAATGTTTTTTGAAGTTTAATGCAATTTTAAATTGAATTTAGAAAAATCAAAAACAGCAATTCTGAACCCGAATTTTGATGCACGTTTTCGATTAACATGTTGGAATTCTATATATTTTATGTACACTACAAAAATAATTCATTTATAAAATTTCCAAACTGAAACTAGTGGCGAGAACAGGTTTATTCAATTTTTAGATCAGTTCATTTCAAATAAAGTACGATACCCCGTTTAGTTCGACTATAGTAGGGTTTTGAGAGGAAGCTAAAGGAAGGTCTTTCCTTTCTTCATTGGAAACACCAACAAAGAAACGGTTCGAAGCGTTTCACACTGTAACCTGCAAAAATCTCCCATAAAAACAGGCAATTTTTGTTTTCCAAGGATCGTTTGCGATCGGTCTCCACTTTACAACCCACAATTAGCTCCCACGTCAATGAGCACGTAGCTATTTGTGCAGATATATCTGTAAAATTACAAAAACGTTGGTAAACCTAGCATTGTTCTACAAAGAGAGAAATGCATCGTTCCGTACAAACCCCACAAATTCACATTAGTCACAAAGACACGGGGAAAAATTTTGTTTTGAAAATTACGATTGATTTTTTTCATTCTCGGTATCAAAAAGAACATTTCTGTTTTTTGGAGAAACAAATGTCTTTCCATTTTTTCCAACTACTTTCCATCTTATGTAATGGTAAATGGTAAAAGGAAGTCGCCCAATTCAACAAAAAATAAATTTTGCAAAGGTTGCAACGAATCAGAAGAGTCCAATGTGATTCAGCATTCAGCAGGCAACATTGAACGAAAAAACGGAATGATGAACGCTGAACCGAAAAATTACCCCTTTGCCAGGTTGGTGTGCCAAAAAATGCTCAAACATATTTTAATAAAATACTAAAACTGCGACGAAGGTTTTTGACGACATTTTAAAACAATTACAAAAAATTAAACATTTTTGTACAACAGCAAAATGATAAGAACGCCGTTTTGTCATTTTTGGTTAGTTTAAAGTAAAAAACAAGGAAAACAGCTGGGAAGGTCACCAACATCGACAAAAAAACAAAATTAATTTCAATAGTGTAAGGATCAAAAGTGGAACCCAATGTTGAACTCTAAATAAGAAAATTGATGAATGTCCCGAAAACAAAAAACGGGAAGGAAACAACGAATTGACGTCAAAAAAGCTGCGGTTGTCTGTCAAAAAAATTGGTTTTACTTTCAAAGTACGCTTTTGAGCGGAATGAGGACAACTGGAGCATGATAGTTTGTTTGCCAAACAACAACCTTTCAGGACAAGGAGAGAAGACAGTACGTCCAGGGATTTTACTTTTACGCTATCGCGTGTATCGTTGAAACAAAAAAAACTAATTAATCTCGTTATGAATTCTTATCAAAAATGGAAATTTACCGAGCCAGTTAAGCTCTAAATGTTTCCGTATGGTTCATTGGGTAACTCAGAACATTTATGCCAAAGAGGATTTCTAGGTCATCGCGGTTGTTTAAATCTAGCGTTTGCGGTGACTAGACAAATGCGAATCATTTGGCTCGAAAACATAAAACCGTTAATTTAAAAAAACTTAGTGGAACTAAAGAAAGAATATAATTTCTCAAATAAAACGCGGCCTTAATCGTTAGCTCACATATTGCACAGGGCACCTGCGTTTGCATTGATGGCAAAAAAACAGGCTTTTGTCAAGGCGTTAATTAACACACTACATTTATGTTTGTTTCCTCACATAAATGCAGGATTTTACAACGAACATTACACCAATTATGAATTAAAACATTAAATCTCGCGTGACATTGAAATGCTTAAACGAATGTGAACTAAACTGAATCAATCAGAACCTTGCACAGTTTCCAAACGTTGGTTAGGCGCGCACCACGAAGTAATAATTAAATGGGATTCATTTCAAATTACACTTTTCACCTGCTGAAGCGCTGCAAAAATTCAGTTAAACAATCTCTGATAGGACTAAAGGGTTATTTGCAGTCATTGGGCCCAAGTGCTCCTCCAAAAAACCACGCTCGCAGATTGGGGACCGTGAATTATTGTGACAAAAATGGAAGCAACTGGAGTTTAGAGTAGTTGCTTTTAAATCAAAATACAAACAAAAGCATTAAAAACGTGTAATTAAATAGTCTATGAGCAAAAAAAGGGCAAAAAATGTTATTGCAAATGGTGTCCAAATGAAAAAATAACGATTCCTTAAACGACAAAAATGAATATTGCACATCCGATTGTGTCCTCGCTTAAACGAATGCGATCCAAACTAAATTTAAGAGCCAGCCGCCTGTTTCAAAACGTTCGTTAGGCGCGCAGCACCACGCCTGGATTGACATAATAAAATTTGTCATTTCTGGCGCCCACAGGCAAAGAGTGCTGCGACTCAAAACAAATGGCTCAGCCTTGAAAGTGCAAAAAGTGAGGGTGGATGAGGGAGGATGAGGCGAGGCACTTCCGATTACACCGACGGAAGTGACAAATTGCTGCTTCTCCAAAGCAGGAAAACACGCGGTTGAGAGGAAACGGAAAACATATTTTTCGATATATTTTTCGAGCATTCAGTGAAAGCAATGGTCAAAGGAAATTGAGCGAATCAATGCCGAGTCTTTTAATAATGTACTTTGGTCATCTGTGTTTGAAGTCAAATTTGATCTTTCTCATTCTTCAATTGCTTCAAATAAATTTTTTAATAGACATTTTGCAACCAGCAGATGCATTGAAAGTAATCGTAAAAAGAACGAAGACTAGCAGCACAAAAATTGAGCGAATCAATGATAATACTCTATTTGAAGTAAAGTGATTTGATCTTTAATTTCATCATATGAAAGCAGTTGTCGAAGGAAGGAATTAGAGCGGGCAAAAATAGAGCGAATCAATGGCGACTTTTAATAGTATACTTTGGTCATCTGCGTTTGAAGTTAAATTGCACTTTTTATTCTTTGCTCAAGCACTTTTTTTCAAAAAATCTTAAAAAGAGCCAGGGCGAAATGGATTCAAAAAATTGAGCGTATCAATGACTAGCGGGTCTTATAGTACTGTATTTGTAAATTGATTTTATCTTTAACTGCATGAGATTGAAAATAAAAAATTTAAAGAAAGGAGGGAGGACAAAAATTCAGCAACTCAATTATTTGAAGTTATTCAAAACAACAATTTAATTTGATCTTTTTATTCATTAATTGCTTCAAATAATTTTTAATAGACATTTTGCAACCAGCAGATGCATTGAAAATAATCGTAAAAAGAGCGAAGACTAGCAACACAAAAATTGAGCGAATCAATGACTTTCGGGACTTATAATACTCAATTTGAAGTAAAGTGATTTTATCTTTAATTTCTTGCAGTTTATGGTTGTGCTTTCTTGCTAGTTGTACTCACTATTTGCGATTCCGATCAATGTTAAAAAAATAAAAGAAACATTTTTTTTTTATAAACGATCATTTTTTTCATGCAAAAGAGACCTTTGGACCGCCTGACCAACTAATGGAGAGGAATAACGAAGCATAAAGAAGTAAATGAAGCAACGCAAAGGAGGTCATATCCGGGGAATTTAGCGAACAGCGAAAAGTGGCAAAAGTGAAAGTCACCGAATGGCGTCATCCAATGACAACCAAAAATGGAAAAACAAACAATTGGTTCCTTGTACACATTATCAAAAATACAAAAAAGTTTCACAAAAAAATGCTGAATGAGCACTGTAGATGCGTTAAAACATGTGAGTAAATTTCAAGTGAAGTGTGAAAAATTGTCGACCAAAAACTTGATGATTAAAGCCTATGTCGCGCTTATTTGAGACCATGTAATGTGAACTATCACATGTTTTCCACTTCCAGTAACTGCAAACTTAATTCGAATGACACGTTTACAATTTGGATTTTGGAGAAAAAGCATTTGCATTTGCGCACTGACCAGACGCGCTAATTGCTGATCGCTAACAAAAAGCGCTACATAAGTACATGCATGAATTATCACGTAAGAACACATGCAAAAATAAAAAAGAGTTTTGTTTGAAAATGAAAAATTTTCATGTGAACCACAAAGCCGCAAACTCTTGCCTTTTTGTGATATTTTGAAGAAAATTAAAACAAAAGTGCTTAAAACAAAATAATGCGAAATACAAAAGCACTATCGCTGTACAAAAATTGTTGACCAAAAACTAGATGATTAAGGAAAAAAGGCTTTCAACCTATTTCTAAGCCACAACCTGCGGTTGCGGTAGGCTAAACGCAAATGAGAGGCTAAATGCAAAAAGAAAGCTGCGCTTTAAGCTGTTCCTAGCAGTTACAAAAAAATCTGAATACCGCAGGAGACTGCTCTCCGCTCCGCGGCTCGCCGACAGCTACAGACCGATTGCTGGCTCAACAACGGTTATCAAAAATTGTCGACCAAAAACTTGATCAAGGAAAAGTACACTTAGGCATTCAATCTATTTCTATTCCACAATCCCCATTTAATAGTTAAAAACCAATTTTACGATATCCTTCCGCTTTGGAGTCAGTGTTGAAGATGTTGAAGAGAAGAACAAAAATCGTTTAGAAAAGCTACACAAAGGAGACGACACCACCAGGCGTCAAACTGAGACGTTTAACGCTTAAGACGACTGTCTGCCAATGAGCCAAATCACCGATTTGGAACGAGGATTCATATCGTTGCATTACTTTGCAACACAGAGATTCTAATTTGGAGTTTTCTCGCCAACAAAAATTATGCTACGATAGTAAAATGGAAATATGAAGCCGTCGTGCACTAAAAGTAAACGTAAAATTGAAGGTCGCAGAAAAAAGAGCGTCTGTTCCAGGTCTAAAACAAACATCGCAATATTCTTCACAAATGGCGTCATTTCAATAAAAACGTCGTTTACTTCTATCCTGTGCAACAACAACTAAAAATAGCGCATTGAGTGCTGGATACGCCTATTGAAAAAAACCTCAAGCGCCGTTCCTCTCAGATCTCGTTACAAATGACGTCGTTGCAAATACGTGACTGCAGCTGAGACGCAGCATTGTGTTGGCGACAAAACCAAATCTTTGCCTTCAATTTTCATTGTAACGCTCCAAAGCGCTGAAAGTACAACGAAACCAATCGACCCTTGATTTCCCAGAACTTTGACATAAAAATAGATGTTTGGAGTGGAAATTCAGGACCAAGAAATCACAAAGCTAATAAAACCAATCAAATAAATTTTTCCGATGTTTCTGATAACAAAAAATGACTTAAAAATTCTAAATTAACAGATTCTTTATCAAGAGGAACATCATGAGGGATTCTAGAATGAACCAAAAAAAATTAATAGTTTGTGATGCTATCGAATTAGCACTGGAAGGAATGATCCCTTGGTGTATTCCTTATGGATTATTTTAGGATCAGCCGTCAAGCCACGGAACAAAAATGATTAGATGTTAAATAACGGCATGATAACGACAAATATGGTTTTGTTAATTATTTTAAAAATAAACAATAACAAAACAATTTTTTAAACGCCTACACTACACTCAAAACAACTCCAGAAAATTTAAAAAAACATTAAAACATCAAAAAGCGAGAAATTGTCGCGATGTTCAAGTCTCCAGACTCTTAATTATAAATAAAAGAAGATTCTAAAAGCACAACTACGCTTTGTAGCAAGGTAAACCTATTTTTTTAATCGTAATACGCAATGTCCAAAAATATTAAAGTAGTTTTCGCTTAATATTTCCAACATTTTTGATCCGAAACGAATTGGCGAACCAGGTGGTATGCTCAAAACAAAGCAAACTGATTAAGGCAGTCAGCCTTAGCTGAGACTAGTGCTCAACTCGAGCTTTGTTATCGTCATGTGAGGCTCTACGAACCTGGCTCCCGAAGGTAGATTTGAAAGTCTGCATCAACATGTCCACAATAATCCACAGTACACTTTTATTTCTCTCACTTCGGTTCATTTTCGTTTTGCTTTCTTATCTCCTCCTTATCTATTGAACTCCTACTGAATATAAATTCAAATGAAGCTCAGTTTGCCATGTAGCACTATAGGAAAATCACCTGTTTATTCAAAAAACTGAACAATTTATTACTTGCGATGCTAGCAAAAAATTAGCAGTGGAAGGAATATGCCTTTGATGCATACCTTCTGGATTCATTTTGGACCAACCACGAATCAAAAATGATTAAATGCAATGTTATGATAACGACAAAGTTGTTATTGCATATTTTAAATCTTTAGTTACGGGGTTGAAACGCGCTGAAAAGTGCACCAATAAAAATAGACGTCCAATTCCCCATAATCTTGACACCAAAATCGAATTATGGAGGTTTATTTTCAATTTGTCAAAAAATGAAAATGTTATCTAAAATTAAATTTTTATCCAAAAAAATAACCAAAAAAGAATGTTATTACTTGCAATACTACTGTTTGACAACAGAACATTTTTTAAAACAAACGCTCCCACTAAAGATGGCAAAAAATCCTTAGTATAAATTTTCACACGTTAGTGCCTTGATTGTACTACCGATCTATTGCAGATGCAAATCGAAACAACTCGATTGCAATTTACATCAACTGACAATCAGTTTTCTGTACAGCGAACAGCTTCATTTCAAAGTTGCAAACACACTACCAAACCGATAACAGTAATTAAAGGTAATGAAAATCTTTTTTAGAAATTTGTTTATTTGCGAAAACTCGAAATGTGCAACATTAATTCGTTAGATGTTTGTCAACTATTAGGATTTTTTGGAACAACATTTAAAAAAAAAAGTCTCAACGTCTCAAAGTGTTTGTTGCTTTGATACCACGGTATTAAACAGTTTTAGAGTTTGCGAAACTGCACAAAAGTAGCGAAACAATTAAAAATCTAGCACTGTTCTTTTAATTAATTCGAAAGAGCGCGATGCGCCAATTTGCGCCAGTTTGACTTGTTTTACTTGTCCAAAAAAAATTTGTTTGTAAATTTATACGTTACACAATTTCAAAGTCGGCTGTCGGATTATTTGCTGATGATGACAAAAATAAATTATGATTATGAATTGCATTTGGAAGCGATAAAGCAGTCCTTTGGCACAGTTAAAATCGGGTCGTCTGGGTGGGTCAGAGGCATTCAACGTCACAACAACAAGTGGGTGCTGCGATGTTTAATAAGCAAAAATTATGCACTGCTGACTTTGAAATCCAATTTAAAATTAGTTTAAATTATTTTATGTTTCTGTGAACATGCGATGAAAGAAATGATACTGAAATAAATTCATAAATTCAATTCAAATTATCGAAAATATCGAAAATTATTTGCAAAAATAAAAATAAATTTTGTTAGCTATGAGCAAACCACAGCGTCCGTTGTTCCATTATGCGACGCACTGTCATCCCATTGGCAAATTGGCATTTCAAAATGCTGAAAAATTGTGTTGGTCATAAACGGAACAAACATCGGTTTTTAATAAACGAGAAATTAAGATCCTATACACTGACAGGATCTCCACTTGAATGATGATCAAAAATGACTACAAGTGCAAGTAAACGCAGTTTATTCCTATTCATTAACGGATCAATTGCTCAATAGAAACATTTAAAAATCGCAAAATATACTTTGTACTTTGTACTTATATACTTTGGTTTTAGCCTGAGCAATTGTGCCCGCCAATTGTGATTGTGATCGGTAAAATATTAAAAGATTTTTTTTATTAAAATCTAGATTCATGTTGTAATCGAGTCGAGCAAAGCATATCTCGTCCATTCTTGTTGCAATTTAGTTCAAGTTTATAGCCACGAGCTGGGCCGGCAAAATCAGTGACAATTGATTTTGGATTTTTGCGTCAATTTTTCTATATCTCCTTATTCAAAAATGCTATAAATCAATAGATCAGAAATGATAACTAAACTAAAAAACTTGATTTGAAACTTAAAATTAAAATGAAAAAAAGACACAAGTGCATAGAGTGAACGCTGGATTCAAAAATTGTTCAAAGATATGCAAGAGTTTTAGGCGTGTAACACGGCGTAGAATGTATTTTTGAATCAGTTTGCGAACGACAAAAAAACTAGTAAATCTTTAATAACGCATTTTTTTGAAAAATCAAGTTGGAAAAAAATATTATTTTTAAATATTTCATCATTTTTTGAAACGTCGTCAATCAAACCAGTATTGCTCTACCTCGGTGAACTCACTGTCACTGCAATATTTTGTTCTCAGAGCAACATTTTCATTACACCTTACAGATCTCCAAATATCGCCAAAACTCCTTGACAGGGTTAGGCCAATTTCATTCGATGAGACAAGCGTATGGAACATGCAGCAATTATTGTCGCGCCTATAATTGATTCTGGGAATGAGGAAAATCGCTATATGATGAAGGCAGAACACGTCTTCAAAGTTCAAGTTCTTACTTGAAATTCTTTAATTTCGACAGCCAAGCATGCAGAAAAACGTGCAACTGGAAACTGCTGTAACACTTTTTACAAGAAAATGAATAAAACAATTACTGTATGTATGGTTCCAAAAATTTCAATAAAATTGATCTCTAGGTGCACGACCAAAAATGATAACTTCGCATTTGCTTGTTTTTCTGTTGCACCACAAATCCGACTTTATACAAATCCTACCTTGCTCAAGTATTGAAAAATTGGTGAAATCGCATTCAAACAAATTTTAATTTGTCATTAAAGCCAGACCGCCAAATCAAAGCCAACTACTGTCGCTAAAGTTCATACATTCGATTTGATGTCGAATACAGAAGGTATTTCTCATCCACACCGGCATCAAGTCTTGCGCGATTATGCACTTTTCAAAAGATTCGCCCAAGGAAAAAGGCGTGTTGACAGGGAACAATCGTGATATTTTTAGCCCAGTAGACTTGTGGTAAACACAATTTCATCAAAACAATTATGTTCAGACGTGTTTTGGGTCCGAAAGCTCATAAAACTAAATCAAGGTCCGTTCTGTGAGGTCAGACCACGTAAGGTGTGTAACAAACATCTAGTTAAATGCAAAATAATTTTTTGAACTTAAAAAAGCTAAAATTGTCTGACGATTTCAAATAATCAGAAAAATCTCATTGCGTTTGCGCAAAGTTTGGACAAAAATAAAACTAAACAAATGACTCTCCGGTATCAGATAGGAAATTAATTCTGGTAGTAGAAGTAATTAGCCAAAGTCAACATTTCTCCAACACCGGAACTACTAACAGATAGCCCGGATGAATCCATATTTTGCGCGTTCATAAAAAACACTTCAATCAATTTTTTAAAGTTATTGTTTAAAAAATATAAAAGAACGTCTACAAGCAGAAACAATTGCAAATCCATTCCATACAATAACTGTTGATTACAACGAATCATCAGGATAAAAAAAAGGAAACAGATTTTGAATTCAAATGTGTTGTTCGAATTAAGGAAGATAAGGAAGAAAAATTGATGACAAGAATTTGAGACAGCAACTAAAACTAAACCCAGAAACAAAACCTCATTTAACTTTGATTTAACCATATAAGACAATTTGGATTTTAATGTCGACGCATGCTGAAGTAGCGAGGGCAAGATTTGGAAAAAGGGCAAGAAGGAAAAGGATTTTGAATTCAAATTGTCCAAAATGCTCTTAAGAAAACTTCAACTTTCAACTTTATTTGCAGTATCAATAATATTTCATTATGCCACACCCAAACGTATCCATTCAATCATGCTTGTTCTTCTTGCTCGTTGTTGCCACTGTTGACTTCCGATATTCTTCACAAGTTCGTCTCTCCAGCGTGTGCGTGGTCGTCCGATGGGTCTTGTTGTCGGCGGGCGCCACTCGGTGATCTTCTGTTGCCATGTCCCGTTGCTGTTTGCAAGTTTCCATGCGTATGTCCATTTTCTTCTTGTTGCTGCTTCATTTATGTCCTTCAGCTTTGTGATTCCCCGGAGCCCATTCATTGGTCTTGCGGTCGAGGAGTCTTACGCCGACCATCCTGCGCTCCATTCGCCGTTGGGTAGTCGCCAGCTTTGTTCTTGCAGATTTCGTCAGCGCCCATGTTTCGGATCCATATAGCATCGCCGGGAGGACGCACTGGTTGAAGAGTTTTCGTTTCCACTTCATCTGGACCATTCGCGACGTCATAAAATCTCGGTACTGCCTGAAGACGTTCCATCCGCTGCGGACTCGACGGCTGATTTCTTTCGGCATGATCTCGCTTGATTCGACTTCTTGGCCGAGGTAGATGAACGATTCGACTTGCTCTAATTCTTGTCCATTCAGCAGGATTGATGTTTCTTCCGGATGCCAGAATTTTTGTTTTGCCGATATTGATCTTCAATCCACTCCGGAGCGATTCTCATTCAATTCATTGACCATTCTCTGGAGTTCTTCTTCTGATGTGGCAATCAGCGCAATGT